>CATIUR010000060.1:0-150118 GCA_949592205.1 Helichrysum umbraculigerum | reverse complement strand
TGTGAATATCGTATTTGCATTTTATTTTCCTTAAGAGTCATATTTTCACTTAGAAATACAAATTAGGGGAAAATTTGCCACTCAAAAAGTGTGAATATCGTATTTGCAATTTATTTTCCATAAGAGTCATATTTCACATCGAAATACAAATTAGGGGCAAATTTGCCACTCAAAAAGTGTGAATCTCGTGTTTGCAATTTATTTTCCTTAAGAGTCATATTTCACTTCGAAATACAAATTAGGGGCAAAATTGCCGCTCAAAAAGTGTGAATATCGTATTTGCAACTTATTTTCATTAAGAGTCATATTTCACTAACGCAATACAAATTAGGGGTAAATTTGCCAATCAAAAAGTGTAAATATCGTATTTGCAATTTATTTTCCTTAAGAGTCATATTTCACATCCAAACATAAATTAGGGCGAATTTACTACTCCAAAAGTGTGATATTCGTATTTGCATTTTATTTTCCTTAAAAGTCATATTTCACTTAGAAATACAAATTATGGGCAAATTTGCTACTCAAAAAGTGTGAATATCGTATTTGCAATTTAATTTCCTTAAGAGTCATATTTCACTTCGAAATAAAAATTAGGGCGAATTTGCCACTCAAAAAGTGTGAATATCGTATTTGCAATTTATTTTAATTAAGAGTCATATTTCACTTCGAAATACAAACTAGGGGCAAATTTGCCACTCAAAAAGTGTGAAAATGGTATTTGCAATTTATTTTCCTTAAGAGTCACATTTCACATCCAAATACAAATTAGGGGAAAATTTGCCACTCAAAAAGTGTGAATATCGTATATGCAATTTATTTTCCTTAAGAGTCATATTTCATTTCGAAATAAAAATTAGGGGAAAATTTGCCACTCAAAAAGTGTGAATATCGTATTTACAATTTACTTTCCTTAAGAGTCATATTTCACATCCAAATACAAATTAGGGTGAATTTGCCACTCAAAAAGTGTAAATATCGTGTTTGAAACTTATTTTCATTAAGAGTCATATTTCACTTAGAAATACAAATTAGGGGCAAATTTGCCACTCAAAAAGTGTAAATATCGTATTTGCAATTTATTTCCCTTAAGAGTCATATTTCACATCCAAATACAATTAGGGGTAAATTTGCCACTAAAATTTGTGAATATCGTATTTGCAACTTATTTTCCCTTAAGATTCATATTTCACATCCAAATACAAATTAGGGTCAAATTTGCCACTCAAAAAGTATTAATATCGTATTTGCAACTTATTTTCTTTAAGAGTCATCTTTCATTTCGAAATACAAATTAGGGGCAAATTTGCCACTAAAAAAGTGTAAATATCGTATATGCAATTTATTTTCCTTAAGAGTCATATTTCACATCCAAACTTAAATTAGGGGCAAATTTGCTACTCAAAAAAATGTGAATATCGTGTTTGCAATTTATTTTCCTTAAGGGTTATATTTCACTTAGAAATAAAAATTAGGGGCAAATTTGCCACTCCAAAAGTGTGAATATAGTATTTGCAATTTATTTTCCTTAAGAGTCATATTTCACATCCAAATACAAATTAGGCCAAATTTGCCATTCAAAAAGTGTGAATATCGTATTTGCAATTTATTTTCCTTAAGAGTCATATTTCACATCCAAATACAAATTAGGGCGAATTTGCCACTCAAAAAGTGTGAATATCGTATTTGCAATTTATTTTCATTAAAAGTCATATTTCGCTTCGAAATACAAATTAGGTCCAAATTTGTCACTCAAAAAGTGTGAAAATGGTATTTGCAATTTATTTTCCTTAAGAGTCACATTTCACATCCAAATACAAATTAGGGGCAAATTTGCCACTCAAAAAGTTTGAATATCGTAATTGCAATTTATTATCTTTATGAGTCATATTTCTCATCCAAATACAAATTAGGGGCAAATTTGCCACTCAAAAAGTATGAATATCGTATTTGCAAGTTATTTTCCTTAAGAGTCATATTTCACTTAGAAATACAAATTAGGGGCAAATTTGCCACACAAAAAGTGTGAAAATGGTATTTGCAATTTATTTTCCTTAAGAGTCATATTTCACATCCAAATACAAATTAGGGGCAAATTTGCTACTCAAAAAGTGCGAATATCGTGTTTGCAATTTATTTTCCTTAAGAGTCATATTTCACTTAGAAATACAAATAAGGGGCAAATTTGCCACTCAAAAAGTGTGAATATCGTATTTGCAATTTATTTCCCTTAAGAGTCATATTTCACATCCAAATACAAATTAGGGTAAATTTGCCACTAAAAATTGTGAATATCGTATTTGCAATTTATTTTCCTTAAGAGTCATATTTCACATCCAAATAAATTTAGGGGCGAATTTGCCACTCCAAAAGTGTGAATATCGTATTTGCAATTTATTTTCCTTAAGAGTCATATATCAAATCCAAATACAAATTAGGGGCAAATTTGCCACTCAAAAAGTGTGAATATCGTATTTGCAACTTATTTTCTTTAAGAGTCATATTTCATTTCGAAATACAAATTAGGGGAAAATTAACCACTCAAAAAGTGTGAATATCGTATTTGCAATTTATTTTCTTTAAGAGTCATATTTCACATCCAAATTCAAATTAGGGGCAAATTTGCCACTCAAAAAGTGTGAATATTGTATTTGCAATTTATTTTCTTTAAGAGTCATATTTTCACATCCAAATACAAATTAGGGCGAATTTGCCACTCAAAAAGTGTGAATATCGTATTTGCAATTTATTCTCCTTAAGAGTCATATTTCACATCCAAATACAAATTAGGGGCGAATTTGCCACTCCAAAAGTGTGAATATCGTATTTGCAATTTATTTTCCTTAAGAGTCATATTTCACATCCAAATACAAATTAGGGGCAAATTTGCCGCTCAAAAAGTGTGAATATCGTATTTGCAATATATTTTCTTTAAGAGTCATATTTCACATCCAAATACAAATTAGGGGCAAATTTGCCGCTCAAAAAGTGTGAATATCGTATTTGCAACTTATTTTCATTAAGAGTCATATTTCACTACGCAATACAAATTAGGGGTAAATTTGCCAATCAAAAAGTGTAAATATCATATTTGCAATTTATTTTCCTTAAGAGTCATATTTCACATCCAAACATAAATTAGGGCGAATTTACTACTCAAAAAGTGTGAATATCGTATTTGCATTTTATTTTCCTTAAAAGTCATATTTCACTTAGAAATACAAATTATGGGCAAATTTGCCACTCAAAAAGTGTGAATATCGTATTTGCAATTTAATTTCCTTAAGAGTCATATTTCACTTCGAAATAAAAATTAGGGGCGAATTTGCCACTCAAAAAGTGTGAATATCGTATTTGCAATTTATTTTAATTAAGAGTCATATTTCACTTTGAAATACAAACTAGGGGCAAATTTGCCACTCAAAAAGTGTGAAAATGGTATTTGCAATTTATTTTCCTTAAGAGTCACATTTCACATCCAAATACAAATTAGGGGCAAATTTGCCACTCAAAAAGTGTGAATATCGTAATTGCAATTTATTATCTTTATGAGTCATATCTCACATCCAAATACAAATTAGGGGAAAATTTGCCACTTAAAAAGTATGAATATCGTATTTACAATTTACTTTCCTTAAGAGTCATATTTCACATCCAAATACAAATTAGGGTGAATTTGCCACACAAAAAATGTAAATATCGTGTTTGAAACTTATTTTCATTAAGAGTCATATTTCACTTACAAATACAAATTAGGGGCGAATTTGCCACTCCAAAAGTGTGAATATCGTATTTGCAATATTTTTTCTTTAAGAGTCATATTTCACATCCAAATACAAATTAGGGGCAAATTTGCCGCTCAAAAAGTGTGAATATCGTATTTGCAATATATTTTCTTTAAGAGTCATATTTCACATCCAAATACAAATTAGGGGCAAATTTGCCGCTCAAAAAGTGTGAATATCGTATTTGCAACTTATTTTCATTAAGAGTCATATTTCACTACGCAATACAAATTAGGGGTAAATTTGCCAATCAAAAAGTGTAAATATCGTATTTGCAATTTATTTTCCTTAAGAGGTCATATTTCACATCCAAACATAAATTAGGGCGAATTTACTACTCAAAAAGTGTGAATATCGTATTTGCATTTTATTTTCCTTAAAAGTCATATTTCACTTAGAAATACAAATTATGGGCAAATTTGCCACTCAAAAAGTGTGAATATGGTATTAGCAATTTATTTTCCTTAAGAGTCACATTTCACATCCAAATACAAATTAGGGGCAAATTTGCCACTCAACAAGTGTGAATATCGTAATTGCAATTTATTATCTTTATGAGTCATATTTCACATCCAAATACAAATTAGGGGAAAATTTGCCACTTAAAAAGTGTGAATATCGTATTTGCAAGTTATTTTCCTTAAGAGTCATATTTCAAATCCAAATACAAATAAGGGGCAAATTTGCCACTCAAAAAGTGTGAATATCGTATTTGCAACTTATTTTCTTTAAGAGTCATATTTCACATCCAAATACAAGTTAGGGTCAAATTAACCACTCAAAAAGTGTGAATATCTTATTTGCAATTTATTTTCTTTAAGAGTCATATTTCACATCCAAATACAAATTAGGGGCAAATTTGCCACTTAAAAAGTGTGAATATCGTATTTGCAATTTATTTTCTTTAAGAGTCATATTTCACATCCAAATTCAAATTAGGGGCGAATTTGCCACTCAAAAAGTTTGAATATCGTATTTGCAATTTATTTTCCTTAACAGTCATATTTTACATCCAAATACAAATTAGGGGCGAATTTGCCTCTCAAAAAGTGTGAATATCGAATTTGCAACTTATTTTCATTAAGAGTCATATTTCACTACGAAAAACAAATTAGGGGAAAATTTGCCACTCAAAAAGTGTGAATATCGTATTTGCAATTTATTTTCCTTAAGAGTCATATTTCACATCCAAATACAAATTATGTGCAATTTTGCCACTCAAAAAGTGTGAATATCGTATTTGCATTTTATTTCCTTAAGAGTCATATTTCACATCCAAATACAAATTAGGGGCGAATTTGCCATGTAAAAAGTGTGAATATCATATTTGCAACTTATTTTCCTTAAGAGTCATATTTCACTTCGAAATACAAATTAGGGGTAAATTTGCTACTCAAAAAGTGTGAATATCTTATTTACATTTTATTTTTCTTAAGAATCATATTTCACTTAGAAATACAAATTAGGGACAAATTTGTCACTCAGAAAGTGTATATATCGTATTTGCAATTTATTTTCCTTTAGAATCATATTTCACATAGAAATACAAATTTGAGGCAAATTTGCCACTAAAAATTGTGAATATCGTATTTGCAATTTATTTTCCTTAAGAGTCATATTTCACATCCAAATACAAATTAGGGGAAAATTTGCCACTCAAAAAGTGTGAATATCGTATATGCAATTTATTTTCCTTAAGAGTCATATTTCATTTCGAAATAAAAATTAGGGGAAAATTTGCCACTCAAAAAGTGTGAATATCGTATTTACAATTTACTTTCCTTAAGAGTCATATTTCACATCCAAATACAAATTAGGGTGAATTTGCCACTCAAAAAGTGTAAATATCGTGTTTGAAACTTATTTTCATTAAGAGTCATATTTCACTTAGAAATACAAATTAGGGGCAAATTTGCCACTCAAAAAGTGTAAATATCGTATTTGCAATTAATTTCCCTTAAGAGTCATATTTCACATCCAAATACAAATTAGGGGTAAATTTGCCACTAAAATTTGTGAATATCGTATTTGCAACTTATTTTCCTTAAGATTCATATTTCACATCCAAATACAAATTAGGGTCAAATTTGCCACTCAAAAAGTACGAATATCGTATTTTCAACTTATTTTCTTTAAGAGTCATCTTTCATTTCGAAATACAAATTAGGGGGAAATTTGCCACTAAAAAAGTGTAAATATCGTATATGCAATTTATTTTCCTTAAGAGTCATATTTCACATCCAAACACAAATTAGGGGCAAATTTGCTACTCAAAAAATGTGAATATCGTTGTTTGCAATTTATTTTCCTTAAGGGTCATATTTCACTTAGAAATACAAATTAGGGGCAAATTTGCCACTCTAAAAGTGTGAATATCGTATTTGCAATTTATTTCCCTTAAAGGTCATATTTCACATCCAAATACAAATTAGGGTAAATTTGCCACTCCAAAAGTGTGAATATCATATTTGAAATTTATTTTCCTTAAGAGTCATATATCAAATCCAAATACAAATTAGGGGCAAATTTGCCACTCAAAAAGTGTGAATATCGTATTTGCAACTTATTTTCTTTAAGAGTTATATTTCATTTCGAAATACAAATTAGGGGCAAATTAACCACTCAAAAAGTGTGAATATCGTATTTGCAATTTATTTTCTTTAAGAGTCATATTTCACATCCAAATTCAAATTAGGGGCAAATTTGCCACTCAAAAAGTGTGAATATCGTATTTGCAATTTATTTTCTTTAAGAGTCATATTTCACATCCAAATACAAATTAGGGCGAATTTGCCACTCAAAAAGTGTGAATATCGTATTTGCAATTTATTTTCCTTAAGAGTCATATTTCACATCCAAATACAAATTAGGGGCGAATTTGCCACTCCAAAAGTGTGAATATCGTATTTGCAATATTTTTTCTTTAAGAGTCATATTTCACATCCAAATACAAATTAGGGGCAAATTTGCCGCTCAAAAAGTGTGAATATCGTATTTGCAATATATTTTCTTTAAGAGTCATATTTCACATCCAAATACAAATTAGGGGCAAATTTGCCGCTCAAAAAGTGTGAATATCGTATTTGCAACTTATTTTCATTAAGAGTCATATTTCACTACGCAATACAAATTAGGGGTAAATTTGCCAATCAAAAAGTGTAAATATCGTATTTGCAATTTATTTTCCTTAAGAGTCATATTTCACATCCAAACATAAATTAAGGCGAATTTACTACTCAAAAAGTGTGAATATCGTATTTGCATTTTATTTTCCTTAAAAGTCATATTTCACTTAGAAATACAAATTATGGGCAAATTTGCCACTCAAAAAGTGTGAATATCGTATTTGCAATTTAATTTTCTTAAGAGTCATATTTCACTTCGAAATAAAAATTAGGGGCGAATTTGCCACTCAAAAAGTGTGAATATCGTATTTGCAATTTATTTTAATTAAGAGTCATATTTCACTTCGAAATACAAACTAGGGGCAAATTTGCCACTCAAAAAGTGTGAAAATGGTATTTGCAATTTATTTTCCTTAAGAGTCACATTTCACATCCAAATACAAATTAGGGGCAAATTTGCCACTCAAAAAGTGTGAATATCGTAATTGCAATTTATTATCTTTATGAGTCATATTTCACATCCAAATACAAATTAGGGGAAAATTTGCCACTTAAAAAGTGTGAATATCGTATTTACAATTTACTTTCCTTAAGAGTCATATTTCACATCCAAATACAAATTAGGGTGAATTTGCCACTCAAAAAGTGTAAATATCGTGTTTGAAACTTATTTTCATTAAGAGTCATATTTTACTTAGAAATACAAATTAGGGGCAAATTTGCCACTCAAAAAGTGTAAATATCGTATTTGCAATTTATTTCCCTTAAGAGTCATATTTCACATCCAAATACAAATTAGGGGTAAATTTGCCACTAAAATTTGTGAATATCGTATTTGCAACTTATTTTCCTTAAGATTCATATTTCACATCCAAATACAAATTATGGTCAAATTTGCCACTCAAAAAGTATGAATATCGTATTTGCAACTTATTTTCTTTAAGAGTCATCTTTGATTTCGAAATACAAATTAGGGGCAAATTTGCCACTAAAAAAGTGTAAATATCGTATATGCAATTTATTTTCCTTAAGAGTGATATTTCACATCCAAACACAAATTAGGGGCAAATTTGCTACTCAAAAAATGTGAATATCGTGTTTGCAATTTATTTTCCTTAAGGGTCATATTTCACTTAGAAATACAAATTAGGGGCAAATTTGCCACTCCAAAAGTGTGAATATAGTATTTGCAATTTATTTTCCTTAAGAGTCATATTTCACATCCAAATACAAATTCGGGCTAATTTGCCATTCAAAAAGTGTGAATATCGTATTTGCAATTTATTTTCCTTAAGAGTCATATATCAAATCCAAATACAAATTAGGGGCAAATTTGCCACTCAAAAAGTGTGAATATCGTATTTGCAACTTATTTTCTTTAAGAGTCATATTTCATTTCGAAATACAAATTAGGGGCAAATTAACCACTCAAAAAGTGTGAATATCGTATTTGCAATTTATTTTCTTTAAGAGTCATATTTCACATCCAAATTCAAATTAGGGGCAAATTTGCCACTCAAAAAGTGTGAATATCGTATTTGCAATTTATTTTCTTTAAGAGTCATATTTCACATCCAAATACAAATTAGGGCGAATTTGCCACTCAAAAAGTGTGAATATCGTATTTGCAATTTATTTTCCTTAAGAGTCATATTTCACATCCAAATACAAATTAGGGGCGAATTTGCCACTCCAAAAGTGTGAATATCGTATTTGCAATATATTTCCCTTAAGAGTCATATTTCACATCCAAATACAAATTAGGGGCAAATTTGCCGCTCAAAAAGTGTGAATATCGTATTTGCAATATATTTTCTTTAAGAGTCATATTTTACATACAAATACAAATTAGGGGCAAATTTGCCGCTCAAAAAGTGTGAATACCGTATTTGCAACTTATTTTCTTTAAGAGTCATCTTTGATTTCGAAATACAAATTAGGGGCAAATTTGCCACTAAAAAAGTGTAAATATCGTATATGCAATTTATTTTCCTTAAGAGTGATATTTCAGATCCAAACACAAATTAGGGGCAAATTTGCTACTCAAAAAATGTGAATATCGTGTTTGCAATTTATTTTCCTTAAGGGTCATATTTCACTTAGAAATACAAATTAGGGGCAAATTTGCCACTCCAAAAGTGTGAATATAGTATTTGCAATTTATTTTCCTTAATAGTCATATTTCACATCCAAATACAAATTCGGGCAAATTTGCCATTCAGAAAGTGTGAATATCGTGTTTGCAATTTATTTTCCTTAAGAGTCATATATCAAATCCAAATACAAATTAGGGGCAAATTTGCCACACAAAAAGTGTGAATATCGTATTTGCAACTTATTTTCTTTAAGAGTCATATTTCATTTCGAAATACAAATTAGGGGCAAATTAACCACTCAAAAAGTGTGAATATCGTATTTGCAATTTATTTTCTTTAAGAATCATATTTCACATCCAAATTCAAATTAGGGGCAAATTTGCCACTCAAAAAGTGTGAATATCGTATTTGCAATTTATTTTCTTTAAGAGTCATATTTCACATCCAAATACAAATTAGGGCGAATTTGCCACTCAAAAAGTGTGAATATCGTATTTGCAATTTATTTTCCTTAAGAGTCATATTTCACATCCAAATACAAATTAGAGGCGAATTTGCCACTCCAAAAGTGTGAATATCGTATTTGCAATATATTTTCTTTAAGAGTCATATTTCACATCCAAATACAAATTAGGGGCAAATTTGCCGCTCAAAAAGTGTGAATATCGTATTTGCAATATATTTTCTTTAAGAGTCATATTTCACATACAAATACAAATTAGGGGCAAATTTGCCGCTCAAAAAGTGTGAATACCGTATTTGCAATTTATTTTCTTTAAGAGTCATATTTCACATCCAAATACAAATTAGGGCGAATTTGCCACTCAAAAAGTGTGAATATCGTATTTGTAATTTATTTTCCTTAAGAGTCATATTTCACATCCAAATACAAATTAGGGGCGAATTTGCCACTCCAAAAGTGTGAATATCGTATTTGCAATATATTTCCCTTAAGAGTCATATTTCACATCCAAATACAAATTAGGGGCAAATTTGCCGCTCAAAAAGTGTGAATATCGTATTTGCAATATATTTTCTTTAAGAGTCATATTTTACATAAAAATACAAATTAGGGGCAAATTTGCCGCTCAAAAAGTGTGAATACCGTATTTGCAACTTATTTTCTTTAAGAGTCATCTTTGATTTCGAAATACAAATTAGGGGCAAATTTGCCACTAAAAAAGTGTAAATATCGTATATGCAATTTATTTTCCTTAAGAGTGATATTTCAGATCCAAACACAAATTAGGGGCAAATTTGCTACTCAAAAAATGTGAATATCGTGTTTGCAATTTATTTTCCTTAAGGGTCATATTTCACTTAGAAATACAAATTAGGGGCAAATTTGCCACTCCAAAAGTGTGAATATAGTATTTGCAATTTATTTTCCTTAAGAGTCATATTTCACATCCAAATACAAATTCGGGCAAATTTGCCATTCAAAAAGTGTGAATATCGTGTTTGCAATTTATTTTCCTTAAGAGTCATATATCAAATCCAAATACAAATTAGGGGCAAATTTGCCACACAAAAAGTGTGAATATCGTATTTGCAACTTATTTTCTTTAAGAGTCATATTTCATTTCGAAATACAAATTAGGGGCAAATTAACCACTCAAAAAGTGTGAATATCGTATTTGCAATTTATTTTCTTTAAGAATCATATTTCACATCCAAATTCAAATTAGGGGCAAATTTGCCACTCAAAAAGTGTGAATATCGTATTTGCAATTTATTTTCTTTAAGAGTCATATTTCACATCCAAATACAAATTAGGGCGAATTTGCCACTCAAAAAGTGTGAATATCGTATTTGCAATTTATTTTCCTTAAGAGTCATATTTCACATCCAAATACAAATTAGAGGCGAATTTGCCACTCCAAAAGTGTGAATATCGTATTTGCAATATATTTTCTTTAAGAGTCATATTTCACATCCAAATACAAATTAGGGGCAAATTTGCCGCTCAAAAAGTGTGAATATCGTATTTGCAATATATTTTCTTTAAGAGTCATATTTCACATACAAATACAAATTAGGGGCAAATTTGCCGCTCAAAAAGTGTGAATACCGTATTTGCAATTTATTTTCTTTAAGAGTTATATTTCACATCCAAATACAAATTAGGGCGAATTTGCCACTCAAAAAGTGTGAATATCGTATTTGCAATTTATTTTCCTTAAGAGTCATATTTCACATCCAAATACAAATTTGGGGCGAATTTGCCACTCCAAAAGTGTGAATATCGTATTTGCAATATTTTTTCTTTAAGAGTCATATTTCACATCCAAATACAAATTAGGGCAAATTTGCCACTCAAAAAGAGTGAATATCGTATTTGCAATTTATTTCCCTTAAAGGTCATATTTCACATCCAAATACAAATTAGGGTAAATTTGCCACTCCAAAAGTGTGAATATCGTATTTGCAATTTATTTTCCTTAAGAGTCATATATCAAATCCAAATACAAATAAGGGGCAAATTTGCCACTCAAAAAGTGTGAATATCGTATTTGCAACTTATTTTCTTTTAGAGTCATATTTCATTTCGAAATACAAATTAGGGGCAAATTAACCACTCAAAAAGTGTGAATATCGTATTTGCAATTTATTTTCTTTAAGAGTCATATTTCACATCCAAATACAAATTAGGGCGAATTTGCCACTCAAAAAGTGTGAATATCGTATCTGCAATTTATTTTCCTTTAGAGTCATATTTCACATCCAGATACAAATTAGGGGCGAATTTGCCACTCCAAAAGTGTGAATATCGTATTTGCAATATTTTTTCTTTAAGAGTCATATTTCACATCCAAATACAAATTAGGGGCAAATTTGCCGCTCAAAAAGTGTGAATATCGTATTTGCAATATATTTTCTTTAAGAGTCATATTTCACATCCAAATTCAAATTAGGGGCAAATTTGCCGCTCAAAAAGTGTGAATATCGTATTTGCAATTTATTTTCTTTAAGAGTCATATTTCACATCCAAATACAAATTAGGGCGAATTTGCCAGTCAAAAAGTGTGAATATCGTATTTGCAATTTATTTTCCTTAAGAGTCATATTTCACATCCAAATACAAATTAGGGGCGAATTTGCCACTCCAAAAGTGTGAATATCGTATTTGCAATATTTTTTCTTTAAGAGTCATATTTCACATCCAAATACAAATTAGGGCGAATTTGCCACTCAAAAAGTGTGAATATCGTATTTGCAATTTATTTCCCTTAAAGGTCATATTTCACATCCAAATACAAATTAGGGTAAATTTGCCACTCCAAAAGTGTGAATATCGTATTTGCAACTTATTTTCTTTAAGAGTCATATTTCATTTCGAAATACAAATTAGGGGCAAATTAACCACTCAAAAAGTGTGAATATCGTATTTGCAATTTATTTTCTTTAAGAGTCATATTTCACATCCAAATACAAATTAGGGGCAAATTTACCGCTCAAAAAGTGTGAATATCGTATTTGCAACTTATTTTCATTAAGAGTCATATTTCACTACGCAAAACAAATTAGGGGTAAATTTGCCAATCAAAAAGTGTAAATATCGTATTTGCAATTTATTTTCCTTAAGAGTCATATTTCACATCCAAACAAAAATTAGGGGCAAATTTGCCGCTCAAAAAGTGTGAATATCGTATTTGCATTTTATTTTCCTTAAAAGTCATATTTCACTTAGAAATACAAATTATGGGCAAATTTGCCACTCAAAAATTGTGAATATCGTATTTGCAATTTAATTTCCTTAAGAGTCATATTTCACATCCAAATAAATTTAGGGGCGAATTTGCCACTCCAAAAGTGTGAATATCGTATTTGCAATTTATTTTCCTTAAGAGTCATATATCAAATCCAAATACAAATTAGGGGCAAATTTGCCACTCAAAAAGTGTGAATATCGTATTTGCAACTTATTTTCTTTAAGAGTCATATTTCATTTCGAAATACAAATTAGGGGCAAATTAACCACTCAAAAAGTGTGAATATCGTATTTGCAATTTATTTTCTTTAAGAGTTATATTTCACATCCAAATACAAATTAGGGGGCAAATTTACCGCTCAAAAAGTGTGAATATCGTATTTGCAACTTATTTTCATTAAGAGTCATATTTCACTACGCAAAACAAATTAGGGGTAAATTTGCCAATCAAAAAGTGTAAATATCGTATTTGCAATTTATTTTCCTTAAGAGTCATATTTCACATCCAAACAAAAATTAGGGCGAATTTACCGCTCAAAAAGTGTGAATATCGTATTTGCATTTTATTTTCCTTAAAAGTCATATTTCACTTAGAAATACAAATTATGGGCAAATTTGCCACTCAAAAAGTGTGAATATCGTATTTGCAATTTAATTTCCTTAAGAGTCATATTTCACTTCGAAATAAAAATTAGGGGCGAATTTGCCACTCAAAAAGTGTGAATATCGTATTTGCAATTTATTTTAATTAAGAGTCATATTTCACTTCGAAATACAAACTAGGGGCAAATTTGCCACTCAAAAAGTGTGAAAATAGTATTTGCAATTTATTTTCCTTAAGAGTCACATTTCACATCCAAATACAAATTAGGGGCAAATTTGCCACTCAAAAAGTGTGAATATCGTAATTGCAATTTATTATCTTTATGAGTCATATTTCACATCCAAAAACAAATTAGGGGAAAATTTGCCACTTAAAAAGTGTGAATATCGTATTTACAATTTACTTTCCTTAAGAGTCATATTTCACATCCAAATACAAATTAGGGTGAATTTGCCACTCAAAAAGTGTAAATATCGTGTTTGAAACTTATTTTCATTAAGAGTCATATTTCACTTAGAAATACAAATTAGGGGCAAATTTGCCACTCAAAAAGTGTAAATATCGTATTTGCAATTTATTTCCCTTAAGAGTCATATTTCACATCCAAATACAAATTAGGGGTAAATTTGCCACTAAAATTTGTGAATATCGTATTTGCAACTTATTTTCCTTAAGATTCATATTTCACATCCAAATACAAATTAGGATCAAATTTGCCACTCAAAAAGTATGAATATCGTATTTGCAACTTATTTTCTTTAAGAGTCATCTTTCATTTCGAAATACAAATTAGGGGCAAATTTGCCACTAAAAAAGTGTAAATATCGTATTTGCAATTTATTTTCCTTAAGAGTCACATTTCACATCCAAATACAAATTAGGGGCAAATTTGCCACTCAAAAAGTTTGAATATCGTAATTGCAATTTATTATCTTTATGAGTCATATTTCTCATCCAAATACAAATTAGGGGCAAATTTGCCACTCAAAATCGTATTTGCAAGTTATTTTCCTTAAGAGTCATATTTCACATCCAAATACAAATTAGGGGCAAATTTGCTACTCAAAAAGTGCGAATATCGTGTTTGCAATTTATTTTCCTTAAGAGTCATATTTCACTTAGAAATACAAATAAGGGGCAAATTTGCCACTCAAAAAGTGTGAATATCGTATTTGCAATTTATTTCCCTTAAGAGTCATATTTCACATCCAAATACAAATTAGGGTAAATTTGCCACTAAAAATTGTGAATATCGTATTTGCAATTTATTTTCCTTAAGAGTCATATTTCACATCCAAATAAATTTAGGGGCGAATTTGCCACTCCAAAAGTGTGAATATCGTATTTGCAATTTATTTTCCTTAAGAGTCATATATCAAATCCAAATACAAATTAGGGGCAAATTTGCCACTCAAAAAGTGTGAATATCGTATTTGCAACTTATTTTCTTTAAGAGTCATATTTCATTTCGAAATACAAATTAGGGGCAAATTAACCACTCAAAAAGTGTGAATATCGTATTTGCAATTTATTTTCTTTAAGAGTCATATTTCACATCCAAATACAAATTAGGGGCAAATTTACCGCTCAAAAAGTGTGAATATCGTATTTGCAACTTATTTTCATTAAGAGTCATATTTCACTACGCAAAACAAATTAGGGGTAAATTTGCCAATCAAAAAGTGTAAATATCGTATTTGCAATTTATTTTCCTTAAGAGTCATATTTCACATCCAAACAAAAATTAGGGCGAATTTACCGCTCAAAAAGTGTGAATATCGTATTTGCATTTTATTTTCCTTAAAAGTCATATTTCACTTAGAAATACAAATTATGGGCAAATTTGCCACTCAAAAAGTGTGAATATCGTATTTGCAATTTAATTTCCTTAAGAGTCATATTTCACTTCGAAATAAAAATTAGGGGCGAATTTGCCACTCAAAAAGTGTGAATATCGTATTTGCAATTTATTTTAATTAAGAGTCATATTTCACTTCGAAATACAAACTAGGGGCAAATTTGCCACTCAAAAAGTGTGAAAATAGTATTTGCAATTTATTTTCCTTAAGAGTCACATTTCACATCCAAATACAAATTAGGGGCAAATTTGCCACTCAAAAAGTGTGAATATCGTAATTGCAATTTATTATCTTTATGAGTCATATTTCACATCCAAATACAAATTAGGGGAAAATTTGCCACTTAAAAAGTGTGAATATCGTATTTACAATTTACTTTCCTTAAGAGTCATATTTCACATCCAAATACAAATTAGGGTGAATTTGCCACTCAAAAAGTGTAAATATCGTGTTTGAAACTTATTTTCATTAAGAGTCATATTTCACTTAGAAATACAAATTAGGGGCAAATTTGCCACTCAAAAAGTGTAAATATCGTATTTGCAATTTATTTCCCTTAAGAGTCATATTTCACATCCAAATACAAATTAGGGGTAAATTTGCCACTAAAATTTGTGAATATCGTATTTGCAACTTATTTTCCTTAAGATTCATATTTCACATCCAAATACAAATTAGGATCAAATTTGCCACTCAAAAAGTATGAATATCGTATTTGCAACTTATTTTCTTTAAGAGTCATCTTTCATTTCGAAATACAAATTAGGGGCAAATTTGCCACTAAAAAAGTGTAAATATCGTATATGCAATTTATTTTCCTTAAGAGTGATATTTCACATCCAAACACAAATTAGGGGCAAATTTGCTACTCAAAAAATGTGAATATCGTGTTTGCAATTTATTTTCCTTAAGGGTCATATTTCACTTAGAAATACAAATTAGGGGCAAATTTGCCACTCCAAAAGTGTGAATATAGTATTTGCAATTTATTTTCCTTAAAAGTCATATTTCACATCCAAATACAAATTCGGGTAAATTTGCCATTCAAAAAGTGTGAATATCGTATTTGCAATTTATTTTCCTTAAGAGTCATATTTCACATCCAAATACAAATTAGGGGCGAATTTGCCACTCAAAAAGTGTGAATATCGTATTTGCAATTTATTTTCATTAAAAGTCATATTTCACTTCGAAATACAAATTAGGTGCAAATTTGTCACTCAAAAAGTGTGAAAATGGTATTTGCAATTTATTTTCCTTAAGAGTCACATTTCACATCCAAATACAAATTAGGGGCAAATTTGCCACTCAAAAAGTTTGAATATCGTAATTGCAATTTATTATCTTTATGAGTCATATTTCTCATCCAAATACAAATTAGGGGCAAATTTGCCACTCAAAATCGTATTTGCAAGTTATTTTCCTTAAGAGTCATATTTCACATCCAAATACAAATTAGGGGCAAATTTGCTACTCAAAAAGTGCGAATATCGTGTTTGCAATTTATTTTCCTTAAGAGTCATATTTCACTTAGAAATACAAATAAGGGGCAAATTTGCCACTCAAAAAGTGTGAATATCGTATTTGCAATTTATTTCCCTTAAGAGTCATATTTCACATCCAAATACAAATTAGGGTAAATTTGCCACTAAAAATTGTGAATATCGTATTTGCAATTTAATTTCCTTAAGAGTCATATTTCACTTCGAAATAAAATTTAGGGGCGAATTTGCCACTCCAAAAGTGTGAATATCGTATTTGCAATTTATTTTCCTTAAGAGTCATATATCAAATCCAAATACAAATTAGGGGCAAATTTGCCACTCAAAAAGTGTGAATATCGTATTTGCAACTTATTTTCTTTAAGAGTCATATTTCATTTCGAAATACAAATTAGGGGCAAATTAACCACTCAAAAAGTGTGAATATCGTATTTGCAATTTATTTTCTTTAAGAGTCATATTTCACATCCAAATTCAAATTAGGGGCAAATTTGCCACTCAAAAAGTGTGAATATCGTATTTGCAATTTATTTTCTTTAAGAGTCATATTTCACATCCAAATACAAATTAGGGCGAATTTGCCACTCAAAAAGTGTGAATATCGTATTTGCAATTTATTTTCCTTAAGAGTCATATTTCACATCCAAATACAAATTAGGGGCGAATTTGCCAATCCAAAAGTGTGAATATCGTATTTGCAATATATTTTATTTAAGAGTCATATTTCACATCCAAATACAAATTAGGGGCAAATTTGCCGCTCAAAAAGTGTGAATATCGTATTTGCAATATATTTTCTTTAAGAGTCATATTTCACATCCAAATACAAATTAGGGGCAAATTTGCCGCTCAAAAAGTGTGAATATCGTATTTGCAATATATTTTATTTAAGAGTCATATTTCACATCCAAATACAAATTAGGGGCAAATTTGCCGCTCAAAAAGTGTGAATATCGTATTTGCAACTTATTTTCATTAAGAGTCATATTTCACTACGCAATACAAATTAGGGGTAAATTTGCCAATCAAAAAGTGTAAATATCGTATTTGCAATTTATTTTCCTTAAGAGTCATATTTCACATCCAAACATAAATTAGGGCGAATTTACTACTTAAAAAGTGTGAATATCGTATTTGCATTTTATTTTCCTTAAAAGTCATATTTCACTTAGAAATACAAATTATGGGCAAATTTGCCACTCAAAAAGTGTGAATATCGTATTTGCAATTTAATTTCCTTAAGAGTCATATTTCACTTCGAAATAAAAATTAGGGTCGAATTTGCCACTCAAAAAGTGTGAATATCGTATTTGCAATTTATTTTAATTAAGAGTCATATTTCACTTCGAAATACAAACTAGGGGCAAATTTGCCACTCAAAAAGTGTGAAAATGGTATTTGCAATTTATTTTCATTAAGAGTAACATTTCACATCCAAATACAAATTAGGGGCAAATTTGCCACTCAAAAAGTGTGAATATCGTAATTGCAATTTATTATCTTTATGAGTCATATTTCACATCCAAATAAAAATTAGGGGAAAATTTGCCACTTAAAAAGTGTGAATATCGTATTTGCAAGTTATTTTCTAAGAGAGTCATATTTCAAATCCAAATACAAATAAGGGGCAAATTTGCCACTCAAAAAGTGTGAATATCGTATTTGCAACTTATTTTCTTTAAGAGTCATATTTCACATCCAAATACAAATTAGGGTCAAATTTACCGCTCAAAAAGTGTGAATATCTTATTTGCAATTTATTTTCTTTAAGAGTCATATTTCACATCCAAATACAAATTAGGGGCAAATTTGCCACTCAAAAAGTGTGAATATCGTATTTGCAATTTATTTTCTTTAAGAGTCATATTTCACATCCAAATACAAATTATGGGCGAATTTGCCACTCAAAAAGTTTGAATATCGTATTTGCAATTTATTTTCCTTAACAGTCATATTTTACATCCAAATACAAATTAGGGGCGAATTTGCCTCTCAAAAAGTGTGAATATCGTGTTTGCAACTTATTTTCATTAAGAGTCATATTTCACTACGAAAAACAAATTAGGGGAAAATTTGCCACTCAAAAAGTGTGAATATCGTATTTGCAATTTATTTTCCTTAAGAGTCATATTTCACATCCAAATACAAATTATGGGCAAATTTGCCACTCAAAAAGTGTGAATATCGTATTTGCATTTTATTTCCTTAAGAGTCATATTTCACATCCAAATACAAATTAGGGACGAATTTGCCATGTAAAAAGTGTGAATATCATATTTGCAACTTATTTTCCTTAAGAGTCATATTTCACATCGAAATACAAATTAGGGGTAAATTTGCTACTCAAAAAGTGTGAATATCTTATTTACATTTTATTTTTCTTAAGAATCATATTTCACTTAGAAATACAAATTAGGGACAAATTTGCCACTCAGAAAGTGTATATATCGTATTTGCAATTTATTTTCCTTTAGAATCATATTTCACCTAGAAATACAAATTTGAGGCAAATTTGCCACTAAAATTTGTGAATATCGTATTTGCAATTTATTTTCCTTAAGAGTCATATTTCACATCCAAATACAAATTAGGGGAAAATTTGCCACTCAAAAAGTGTGAATATCGTATATGCAATTTATTTTCCTTAAGAGTCATATTTCATTTCGAAATAAAAATTAGGGGCAAATTTGCCACTCAAAAAGTGTGAATATCGTATTTACAATTTACTTTCCTTAAGAGTCATATTTCCCATCCAAATACAAATTAGGGTGAATTTGCCACTCAAAAAGTGTAAATATCGTGTTTGAAACTTATTTTCATTAAGAGTCATATTTCACTTAGAAATACAAATTAGGGGCAAATTTGCCACTCAAAAAGTGTAAACATCGTATTTGCAATTTATTTCCCTTAAGAGTCATATTTCACATCTAAATACAAATTAGGGGTAAATTTGCCACTAAAATTTGTGAATATCGTATTTGCAACTTATTTTCCTTAAGATTCATATTTCACATCCAAATACAAATTATGGTCAAATTTGCCACTCAAAAAGTATGAATATCGTATTTTCAACTTATTTTCTTTAAGAGTCATCTTTCATTTCGAAATACAAATTAGGGGCAAATTTGCCACTAAAAAAGTGTAAATATCGTATATGCAATTTATTTTCCTTAAGAGTCATATTTCACATCCAAACACAAATTAGAGGCAAATTTGCTACTCAAAAAATGTGAATATCGTGTTTGCAATTTAATTTCCTTAAAGGTCATATTTCACTTAGAAATACAAATTAGGGGCAAATTTGCCACTCAAAAAGTGTGAATATCGTATTTGCAATTTATTTCCCTTAAAGGTCATATTTCACACCCAAATACTAATTAGGGTAAATTTGCCACTAAAAATTGTGAATATCGTATTTGCAATTTATTTTCCTTAAAAGTCATATTTCACATCCAAATACAAATTAGGGTCAAATTTGCCACTCAAAAAGTATGAATATCGTATTTGCAACTTATTTTATTTAAGAGTCATCTTTCATTTCGAAATACAAATTAGGGGCAAATTTGCCACCAAAAAAGTGTAAATATCGTATATGCAATTTATTTTCCTTAAGAGTCATATTTCACATCCAAATACAAATTAGGGGCGAATTTGCCACTCAAAAAGTGTGAATATCGTATTTGCAATTTATTTTCCTTAAGTGTCATATTTCACTTCGAAATACAATTAGGGGCAAATTTGCCACTCCAAAAGTGTGAATATAGTATTTGCAATTTATTTTCTTTAAGAGTCATATTTCACATCCAAATACAAATTAGGGCAAATTTGCCATTCAAAAAGTGTGAATATCGTATTTGCAATTTATTTTCCTTAAGAGTCATATTTCACATCCAAATAAAAATTAGGGGCGAATTTGCCACTCAAAAAGTGTGAATATCGTATTTGCAATTTATTTTCATTAAAAGTCATATTTCACTTCGAAAAACAAATTAGGTGCAAATTTGTCACTCAAAAAGTGTGAAAATGGTATTTGCAATTTATTTTCCATAAGAGTCACATTTCACATCCAAATACAAATTAGGGGCAAATTTGTCACTCAAAAAGTGTGAATATCGTAATTGCAATTTATTATCTTTATGAGTCATATTTCTCATCCAAATACAAATTAGGGGCAAATTTGCCACTCAAAAAGTGTGAATATCGTATTTACAATTTACTTTCCTTAAGAGTCATATTTCACATCCAAATACAAATTAGAGTGAATTTGCCACTCAAAAAGTGTAAATATCGTGTTTGAAACTTATTTTCATTAAGAGTCATATTTCACTTAGAAATACAAATTAGGGGTAAATTTGCCACTCAAAAAGTGTAAATATCGTATTTGCAATTTATTTCCCTTAAGAGTCATATTTCACATCCAAATACAAATTAGGGGTAAATTTGCCACTAAAATTTGTGAATATCGTATTTGCAACTTATTTTCCTTAAGATTCATATTTCACATCCAAATACAAATTAGGGTCAAATTTGCCACTCAAAAAGTATGAATATCGTATTTTCAACTTATTTTCTTTAAGAGTCATCTTTCATTTCGAAATACAAATTAGGGGCAAATTTGCCACTAAAAAAGTGTAAATATCGTATATGCAATTTATTTTCCTTAAGAGTCATATTTCACATCCAAACACAAATTAGGGGCAAATTTGCTACTCAAAAAATGTGAATATCGTGTTTGCATTTTATTTTCCTTAAGGGTCATATTTCACTTAGAAATACAAATTAGGGGCAAATTTGCCACTCAAAAAGTGTGAATATCGTATTTGCAATTTATTTCCCTTAAAGGTCATATTTCACATCCAAATACAAATTAGGGTAAATTTGCCACTAAAAATTGTGAATATCGTATTTGCAATTTATTTTCCTTAAAAGTCATATTTCACATCCAAATACAAATTAGGGTCAAATTTGCCACTCAAAAAGTATGAATATCGTATTTGCAACTTATTTTCTTTAAGAGTCATCTTTCATTTCGAAATACAAATTAGTGGCAAATTTGCCACTAAAAAAGTGTAAATATCGTATATGCAATTTATTTTCCTTAAGAGTCATATTTCACATCCAAATACAAATTAGGGGCGAATTTGGCACTCAAAAAGTGTGAATATCGTATTTGCAATTTATTTTCCTTAAGTGTCATATTTCACTTCGAAATACAATTAGGGGCAAATTTGCCACTCCAAAAGTCTGAATATAGTATTTGCAATTTATTTTCTTTAAGAGTCATATTTCACATCCAAATACAAATTAGGGCAAATTTGCCATTCAAAAAGTGTGAATATCGTATTTGCAATTTATTTTCCTTAAGAGTCATATTTCACATCCAAATACAAATTAGGGGCGAATTTGCGACTCAAAAAGTGTGAATATCGTATTTGCAATTTATTTTCATTAAAAGTCATATTTAACTTCGAAATACAAATTAGGTGCAAATTTGTCACTCAAAAAGTGTGAAAATGGTATTTGCAATTTATTTTCCATAAGAGTCACATTTCACATCCAAATACAAATTAGGGGCAAATTTGTCACTCAAAAAGTGTGAATATCGTAATTGCAATTTATTATCTTTATGAGTCATATTTCTCATCCAAATACAAATTAGGGGCAAATTTGCCACTCAAAAAGTGTGAATATCGTATTTGCAAGTTATTTTCCTTAAGAGTCATATTTCACTTAGAAATACAAATTAGGGGCAAATTTGCCACTCAAAAAGTGTGAAAATGGTATTTGCAATTTATTTTCCTTAAGAGTCATATTTCACATCCAAATACAAATTAGGGGCAAATTTGCTACTCAAAAAGTGCGAATATCATGTTTGCAATTTATTTTCCTTAAGAGTCCTATTTCACTTAGAAATACAAATAAGGGGGAAATTTGCCACTCAAAAAGTGTGAATATCGTATTTGCAATTTATTTCCCTTAAGAGTCATATTTCACATCCAAATACAAATTAGGGTAAATTTGCCACTAAAAATTGTGAATATCGTATTTGCAATTTATTTTCCTTAAGAGTCATATTTCACATCAAAATAAATTTAGGGGCGAATTTGCCACTCCAAAAGTGTGAATATCGTATTTGCAATTTATTTTCCTTAAGAGTCATATATCAAATCCAAATACAAATTAGGGGCAAATTTTCCACTCAAAAAGTGTGAATATCGTATTTGCAACTTATTTTCTTTAAGAGTCATATTTCATTTCGAAATACAAATTAGGGGCAAATTAACCACTCAAAAAGTGTGAATATTGTATTTGCAATTTATTTTCTTTAAGAGTCATATTTCACATCCAAATTCAAATTAGGGGCAAATTTGCCACTCAAAAAGTGTGAATATCGTATTTGCAATTTATTTTCTTTAAGAGTCATATTTCACATCCAAATACAAATTAGGGCGAATTTGCCACTCAAAAATTGTGAATATCGTATTTGCAATTTATTTTCCTTAAGAGTCATATTTCACATCAAAATACAAATTAGGGGCAAATTTGCCGCTCAAAAAGTGTGAATATCGTATTTGCAACTTATTTTCATTAAGAGTAATATTTCACTACGCAATACAAATTAGGGATAAATTTGCCAATCAAAAAGTGTAAATATCGTATTTGCAATTTATTTTCCTTAAGAGTCACATTTCACATCCAAACACAAATTAGGGCGAATTTACTACTCAAAAAGTGTGAATATCGTATTTGCATTTTATTTTCCTTAAGAGTCATATTTCACTTAGAAATACATATTATGGGCAAATTTGCCACTCAAAAAGTGTGAATAACGTATTTGCAATTTAATTTCCTTAAGAGTCATATTTCACTTCGAAATAAAAATTAGGGGCAAATTTGCCACTCAAAAAGTGTGAATATCGTATTTGCAATTTATTTTTTTTAAGAGTCATATTTCATATACAAATACAAATTAGGGGTAAATTTACCACTAAAAATTGTAAATATCGTATTTGCAATTTATTTTCCTTAAGAGTCATATTTCACATCCATATTCAAATTAGTGGCAAATTTGCCACTCAAAAAGTGGGAATATCGTATTTGCAACTTATTTTCCTTAAGAGTTATATTTTACTTCGAAATACAAATTAGTGGCAAATTTCCCATTAACAAGTGTGAATATCGTATTTGCAATTTATTTTCCTTAAGAGTCATATTTCACATCCAAATACAAATTAGGGGCAAATTTGCCACTAAAAAGTGTGAATATCGTATTTGTAATTTATTTCCCTTAAGAGTCATATTTCACATCCAAATACAAATTAGGGTAAATTTGCCACTAAAAATTGTGAATATCGTATTTGCAATTTATTTTCCTTAAGAGTCATATTTCACATCCAAATACAAATTAGGGGCAAATTTGCCACTCAAAAAATGTGAATATCGTATTTGCAACTTATTTTCTTTAAGAGTCATCTTTCATTTCGAAATACAAATTTGGGGCAAATTTGCCACTCAAAAAGTGTGAATATCGTATATGCAATTTATTTTCCTTAAGAGTCATATTTCACATCCAAATACAAATTAGGGGCGAATTTGCCACTCAAAAAGTGTGAATATCGTAGTTGCATTTTATTTTCTTTAAGAGTCATATTTCACATCCAAATACAAATTAGGGTCAAATTTGCCTATCAAAAAGTGTAAATATCGTATTTGCAATTTATTTTCCTTAAGTGTCATATTTCACTTCGAAATACAAACTAGGGGCAAATTTGCCACTCCAAAAGTGTGAATATCGTATTTGCAAATTATTTTCTTTAAGAGTCATATTTCACATCCAAATACAAATTAGGGCAAATTTGCCATTTAAAAAGTGTGAATATCGTATTTGCAATTTATTTTCCTTAAGAGTCATATTTCATATCCAAATACAAATTAGGGGCGAATTTGCCACTAAAAAAGTGTGAATATCGTATTTGCAATTTATTTTCATTAAAAGTCATATTTCACTTCGAAATACAAATTAGGTGCAAATTTGTCACTCAAAAAGTGTGAAAATGGTATTAGCAATTTATTTTCCTTAAGAGTCACATTTCACATCCAAATACAAATTAGGGGCAAATTTGCCATTCAAAAAAGTGTGAATATCGTATTTGCAATTTATTTTCTTTAGAGTCATATTTCACATCCAAATACAAATTAGGGGCGAATTTGACACTCAAAATGTGTGAATATCGAATTTGCAATTTATTTTCCTTAAGAGTCATATTTCACATCCAAATACAAATTAGGGGCGAATTTTCCACTCAAAAAGTGTGAATATCGTATTTGCAATTTATTTTAATTAAGAGTCATATTTCACTTCGAAATACAAATTAGGTGCAAATTTGTCACTCAAAAAGTGTGAAAATGATATTTGCAATTAATTTTCCTTAAGAGTCACATTTCAAATCCAAATACAAATTAGGGGCAAATTTGCCACTTTAAAAGTGTGAATATTGTAATTGCAATTTATTATCTTTATGAGTCATATTTCACATCCAAATACAAATTAGAGGCAAATTTGCCACTCAAAAAGTGTGAATATCGTATTTGCAAGTTATTTTCCTTAAGAGTCATATTTCACTTAGAAATACAAATTCGGGGCAAATTTGCTACTCAAAAAGTGTGAAAATGGTATTTGCAATTTATTTTCCTTAAGAGTCATATTTCACATCCAAATACAAATTATGGGCAAATTTGCCACTCAAAAAGTGTGAATATCGTATTTGCAATTTATTTCCGTTAAGAGTCATATTTAACATCCAAATACAAATTAGGGTAAATTTGCCACTAAAAATTGTGAATATCGTATTTGCAATTTATTTTCCTTAAGAGTCATATTTCACATCCAAATACAAATTAGGGTCGAATTTGCCACTAAAAAAGTGTGAATATCGTATTTGCAATTTATTTTCCCTAAGAGTCGTATTTCACATCCAAATACAAATTAAGGGCGAATTTACTACTCAAAAAATGTGAATATCGTATTTGCATTTTATTTTCCTTAAGAGTCATATTTCACTTAGAAATACAAATTAGGGGCAAATTTGCCACTCAAAAAGTGTGAATATCGTATTTGCAATTTAATTTCCTTAAGAGTCATATTTCACTTCGAAATAAAAATTAGGGGCAAATTTGTCACTCAAAAAGTGTGAAAATGGTATTAGCAATTTATTTTCCTTAAGAGTCACATTTCACATCCAAATACAAAATTAGGGGCAAATTTGCCACTCAAAAAGTGTGAATATCGTATTTGCAATTTATTTTCTTCAGAGTCATATTTCACATCGAAATACAAATTAGGGGCGAATTTGACACTCAAAATGTGTGAATATCGAATTTGCAATTTATTTTCCTTAAGAGTCGTATTTCACATCCAAATACAAATTAAGGGCGAATTTACTACTCAAAAAGTGTGAATATCGTATTTGCATTTTATTTTCCTTAAGAGTCATATTTCACTTAGAAATACAAATTAGGGGCAAATTTGCCACTCAAAAAGTGTGAATATCGTATTTGCAATTTAATTTCCTTAAGAGTCATATTTCACTTCGAAATACAAATTAGGTGCAAATTTGTCACTCAAAAAGTGTGAAAATGGTATTAGCAATTTATTTTCCTTAAGAGTCACATTTCACATCCAAATACAAATTAGGGGCAAATTTGCCACTCAAAAAGTGTGAATATCGTATTTGCAATTTATTTTCTTTAGAGTCATATTTCATATCCAAATACAAATTAGGGGCGAATTTGACACTCAAAATGTGTGAATATCGAATTTGCAATTTATTTTCCTTAAGAGTCATATTTCACATCCAAATACAAATTAGGGGCGAATTTTCCACTCAAAAAGTGTTAATATCGTATTTGCAATTTATTTTCATTAAGAGTCATATTTCACTTCGAAATACAAATTAGGTGCAAATTTGTCACTCAAAAAGTGTGAATATTGTATTTGCAATATATTTTCATTAAGAGTCATATTTTACATCCAAATACAAATTAGGGGCAAATTTACCGCTCAAAAAGTGTGAATATCGTATTTGCAATATATTTTCTTTAAGAGTCATATTTCACATCCAAATACAAATTAGGGGCAAATTTGCCGCTCAAAAAGTGTGAATATCGTATTTGCAACTTATTTTTATTAAGAGTCATATTTCACATCCAAATTCAAATTAGGGGCAAATTTGCCACTCAAAAAGTGTGAATATCGTATTTGCAATTTATTTTCTTTAAGAGTCATATTTCACATCCAAATACAAATTAGGGCGAATTTGCCACTCAAAAAGTGTGAATATCGTATTTGCAATTTATTTTCCTTAAGAGTCATATTTACATCCAAATACAAATTAGGGGCGAATTTGCCACTCCAAAAGTGTGAATATCGTATTTGCAATATATTTTATTTAAGAGTCATATTTCACATCCAAATACAAATTAGGGGCAAATTTGCCGCTCAAAAAGTGTGAATATCGTATTTGCAATATATTTTCTTTAAGAGTCATATTTCACATCCAAACATAAATTAGGGCGAATTTACTACTCAAAAAGTGTGAATATCGTATTTGCATTTTATTTTCATTAAGAGTCATATTTCACTTATAAATACAAATTATGGGCAAATTTGCCACTCAAAAAGTGTGAATATCGTATTTGCAATTTAATTTCCTTAAAAGTCATATTTCACTTCGAAATAAAAATTAGGGGCGAATTTGCCACTCAAAAAGTGTAAATATCGTATTTGCAATTTATTTTAATTAAGAGTCATATTTCACTTCGAAATACAAACTAGGGGCAAATTTGCCACTCAAAAAGTGTGAAAATGGTATTTGCAATTTATTTTCCATAAGAGTCACATTTCACATCCAAATACAAATTACTCAAAAAGTGTGAATATCGTAATTGCAATTTATTATCCTTAAGAGTCATATTTCACATCCAAATACAAATTAGGGGAAAATTTGCCACTTAAAAAGTGTGAATATCGTATTTGCAAGTTATTTTCCTTAAGAGTCATATTTCAAATCCAAATACAAATAAGGGGCAAATTTGCCACTCAAAAAGTGTGAATATCGTTTTTGCAACTTATTTTTTTTAAGAGTCATATTTCACATCCAAATACAAATTAGGGTCAAATTAACCACTCAAAAAGTGTGAATATCTTATTTGCAATTTATTTTCTTAAGAGTCATATTTCACATCCAAATACAAATTAGGGGCGAATTTGACACTTAAAATGTGTGAATATCGAATTTGCAATTTATTTTCCTTAAGAGTCATATTTCACATCCAAATACAAATTAGGGGCGAATTTTCCACTCAAAAAGTGTTAATATCGTATTTGCAATTTATTTTCATTAAGAGTCATATTTCACTTCGAAATACAAATTAGGTGCAAATTTGTCACTCAAAAAGTGTGAATATTGTATTTGCAATATATTTTCATTAAGAGTCATATTTCACATCCAAATACAAATTAGGGGCAAATTTACCGCTCAAAAAGTGTGAATATCGTATTTGCAATATATTTTCTTTAAGAGTCATATTTCACATCCAAATACAAATTAGGGGCAAATTTGCCGCTCAAAAAGTGTGAATATCGTATTTGCAACTTATTTTTATTAAGAGTCATATTTCACATCCAAATTCAAATTAGGGGCAAATTTGCCACTCAAAAAGTGTGAATATCGTATTTGCAATTTATTTTCTTTAAGAGTCATATTTCACATCCAAATACAAATTAGGGCGAATTTGCCACTCAAAAAGTGTGAATATCGTATTTGCAATTTATTTTCCTTAAGAGTCATATTTACATCCAAATACAAATTAGGGGCGAATTTGCCACTCCAAAAGTGTGAATATCGTATTTGCAATATATTTTATTTAAGAGTCATATTTCACATCCAAATACAAATTAGGGGCAAATTTGCCGCTCAAAAAGTGTGAATATCGTATTTGCAATATATTTTCTTTAAGAGTCATATTTCACATCCAAACATAAATTAGGGCGAATTTACTACTCAAAAAGTGTGAATATCGTATTTGCATTTTATTTTCATTAAGAGTCATATTTCACTTATAAAAACAAATTATGGGCAAATTTGCCACTCAAAAAGTGTGAATATCGTATTTGCAATTTAATTTCCTTAAAAGTCATATTTCACTTCGAAATAAAAATTAGGGGCGAATTTGCCACTCAAAAAGTGTAAATATCGTATTTGCAATTTATTTTAATTAAGAGTCATATTTCACTTCGAAATACAAACTAGGGGCAAATTTGCCACTCAAAAAGTGTGAAAATGGTATTTGCAATTTATTTTCCATAAGAGTCACATTTCACATCCAAATACAAATTACTCAAAAAGTGTGAATATCGTAATTGCAATTTATTATCCTTAAGAGTCATATTTCACATCCAAATACAAATTAGGGGAAAATTTGCCACTTAAAAAGTGTGAATATCGTATTTGCAAGTTATTTTCCTTAAGAGTCATATTTCAAATCCAAATACAAATAAGGGGCAAATTTGCCACTCAAAAAGTGTGAATATCGTTTTTGCAACTTATTTTTTTTAAGAATCATATTTCACATCCAAATACAAATTAGGGTCAAATTAACCACTCAAAAAGTGTGAATATCTTATTTGCAATTTATTTTCTTTAAGAGTCATATTTCACATCCAAATACAAATTAGGGGCAAATTTGCTACTCAAAAAGTGTGAATATCGTATTTGCAATTTATTTTCTTTAAGAGTCATATTTCACATCCAAATACAAATTAGGGGCGAATTTGCCACTCAAAAAGTGTGAATATCGTATTTGCAATTTATTTTCCTTAAGAGTCATATTTCACATCCAAATACAAATTAGGGGCGAATTTGCCACTCCAAAAGTGTGAATATCGTATTTGCAATATATTTTCTTTAAAAGTCATATTTCACATCCAAAATACAAATTAGGGGCAAATTTGTAATTCAAAAAGTGTGAATATCGTTTTTGCAATTTATTTTCCTTAAGAGTCGTATTTCACATCCAAATACAAATTAGTGGCAAATTTACCGCTCAAAAAGTGTGAATATCGTATTTGCAACTTATTTTCATAAAGAGTCATATTTCACTACGCAATACAAATTTGGAGCAAATTTGCCACTCAAAAAGTGTAAATATCGTATTTGCAATTTATTTTCCTTAAGAGTCATATTTCACATCCAAATATAAATTAGGGCGAATTTACTACTTAAAAAGTGTGAATATCGTATTTGCGATTTATTTTCCTTAAGAGTCATATTTCACATACAAATACAAATTAGTGGCAAATTTCCCATTATAAAGTGTGAATATCGTATTTGCAATTTATTTTCCTTAAGAGTCATATTTCACATCCAAATACAAATTAGGGGCAAATTTGCCACTAAAAAAGTGTGAATATTGTATTTGCAACTTATTTTTCTTAAGAGTCATATTTCACTTCGGGGCAAATTTGCAACTCAAAAATTGTGAATATCGTATTTGCAATTTATTTTCCTTAAGAGTCATATTTCACATCCAAATACAAATTAGGGTAAATTTGCCACTAAAAATTGTGAATATCGTATTTGCAATTTATTTTTCTTAAGAGTCATATTTCACATCAAAATACAAATTAGGGGCAGATTTGTCACTCCAAAAGTGTGAATATCGTATTTGCAACTTACTTTCTTTAAGAGTCATCTTTCATTTCGAAATACAAATTAGGGGTAAATTTGCCACTCAAAAAGTGTGAATATCGTATATGCAATTTATTTTCCTTAAGAGTCATATTTCACATCCAAATACAAATTAGGGGCGAATTTGCCACTCAAAAAGTGTGAAAATCGTATTTGCAATTTATTTTCTTTAAGAGTCATATTTCACATCCAAATACAAATTAGGGGCAAATTTGCAACTCAAAAAGTGTGAATATCGTATTTGAAATTTATTTTCCTTAAGTGTCATATTTCACTTCGAAATACAAACTAGGGGCAAATTTGCCACTCCAAAAGTGTGAATATCTTATTTGCAATTTATTTTCTTTAAGAGTCATATTTCACATCCAAATACAAATTAGGGCAAATTTGCCATTTAAAAAGTGTGAATATCGTATTTGCAATTTATTTTCCTTAAAAGTCATATTTCACATCCAAATACAAATTAGGGGCGAATTTGTTACTCAAAAAGTGTGAATATCGTATTTGCAAGTTATTTTCCTTAATGGTCATATTTCACTTAGAAATACAAATTAGGGGCAAATTTGCCACTAAAAAGGTGTGAAAATGGTATTTGCAATTTATTTTCCTTAAGAGTCATATTTCACATCCAAATACAAATTAGGGGGAATTTTGCTACTCAAAAAGTGCGAATATCGTGTTTGCAATTTATTTTTCTTAAGAGTCATATTTCACTTAGAAATACAAATTATGGGCAAATTTGCCATTCAAAAAGTGTGAATATCGTATTTGCAATTTATTTCCCTTAAGAGTCATATTTCACATCTAAATACAAATTAGGGTAAATTTGCCACTAAAAATTGTGAATATCGTATTTGCAATTTATTTTCCGTAAAAGTCATATTTCACATCCAAATACAATTAGGGCGAATTTGCCACTCCAAAAGTGTGAATATCGTGTTTGCAATTTATTTTCCTTAAGGGTCATATTTCACTTTGAAATACAAATTAGGGGCAAATTTGCCACTCCAAAAGTGTGAATATAGTATTTGCAATTTATTTTCCTTAAGAGTCATATTTCACATCCAAATACAAATTAGGGCAAATTTGCCATTCAAAAAGTGTGAATATCGTATTTGCAATTTATTTTCCTTAAGAGTCATATTTCACATCCAAATACAAATTAGGGGCGAATTTGCCACTCAAAAAGTGTGAATATCGTATTTGCAATTTATTTTCATTAAAAGTCATATTTCACTTCGAAATACAAATTAGGTGCAAATTTGTCACTCAAAAAGTGTGAAAATGGTATTAGCAATTTATTTTCCTTAAGAGTCACATTTCACATCCAAATACAAATTAGGGGCAAATTTGCCACTCAAAAAGTTTGAATATCGTAATTGCAATTTATTATCTTTATGAGTCATATTTCTCATCCAAATACAAATTAGGGCAAATTTGCCACTCAAAAAGTGTGAATATCGTATTTGCAAGTTATTTTCCTTAAGAGTCATATTTCACTTATAAATACAAATTAGGGGCAAATTTGCCACTCAAAAAGTGTGAAAATGGTATTTGCAATTTATTTTCCTTAAGAGTCATATTTCACATCCAAATACAAATTAGGGGCAAATTTGCTACTCAAAAAGTGCGAATATCGTGTTTGCAATTTATTTTCCTTAAGAGTCATATTTCACTTAGAAATACAAATAAGGGGCAAATTTGCCACTCAAAAAGTGTGAATATCGTATTTGCAATTTATTTCCCTTAAGAGTCATATTTCACATCCAAATACAAATTAGGGTAAATTTAGGGGCGAATTTGCCACTCCAAAAGTGTGAATATCGTATTTGCAATTTATTTTCTTTAAGAGTCATATTTCACATCCAAATAAATTTAGGGGCGAATTTGCTACTCCAAAAGTGTGAATATCGTATTTGAAATTTATTTTCCTTAAGAGTCATATATCAAATCCAAATACAAATTAGGGGCAAATTTGCCACTCAAAAAGTGTGAATATCGTATTTGCAACTTATTTTCTTTAAGAGTCATATTTCATTTCGAAATACAAATTAGGGGCAAATTAACCACTCAAAAAGTGTGAATATCGTATTTGCAATTTATTTTCTTTAAGAGTCATATTTCACATCCAAATTCAAATTAGGGGCAAATTTGCCACTCAAAAAGTGTGAATATTGTATTTGCAATTTATTTTCTTTAAGAGTCATATTTTACATCCAAATACAAATTAGGGCGAATTTGCCACTCAAAAAGTGTGAATATCGTATTTGCAATTTATTTTCCTTAAGAGTCATATTTACATCCAAATACAAATTAGGGGCGAATTTGCAACTCCAAAAGTGTGAATATCGTATTTGCAATATATTTTCTTTAAGAGTCATATTTCACATCCAAATACAAATTAGGGGCAAATTTGCCGCTCAAAAAGTGTGAATATCGTATTTGCAATATATTTTCTTTAAGAGTCATATTTCACATCCAAATACAAATTAGGCGCAAATTTGTCGCTCAAAAAGTGTGAATATCGTATTTGCAACTTATTTTCATTAAGAGTCATATTTCACCACGCAATACAAATTAGGGGTAAATTTGCCAATCAAAAAGTGTAAATATCGTATTTGCAATTTATTTTCCTTAAGAGTCATATTTCACATCCAAACATAAATTAGGGCGAATTTACTACTCAAAAAGTGTGAATATCGTATTTGAATTTTATTTTCCTTAAAAGTCATATTTCACTTAGAAATACAAATTATGGGCAAATTTACCACTCAAAAAGTGTGAATATCGTATTTGCAATTTAATTTCCTTAAAAGTCATATTTCACTTCGAAATAAAAATTAGGGGCGAATTTGCCACTCAAAAAGTGTAAATATCGTATTTGCAATTTATTTTAATTAAGAGTCATATGTCACTTCGAAATACAAACTAGGGGCAAATTTGCCACTCAAAAAGTGTGAAAATGGTATTTGCAATTTATTTTCCATAAGAGTCACATTTCACATCCAAATACAAATTAGGGGCAAATTTGCCACTCAAAAAGTGTGAATATCGTAATTGCAATTTATTATCTTTATGAGTCATATTTCACATCCAAATACAAATTAGGGGAAAATTTGCCACTTAAAAAGTGTGAATATCGTATTTGCAAGTTATTTTCCTTAAGAGTCATATTTCAAATCCAAATACAAATAAGGGGCAAATTTGCCACTCAAAAAGTGTGAATATCGTATTTGCAACTTATTTTCTTTAAGAGTCATATTTCATATCCAAATACAAATTAGGGTCAAATTAACCACTCAAAAAGTGTGAATATCTTATTTGCAATTTATTTTCTTTAAGAGTCATATTTCACATCCAAATACAAATTAGGGGAAAATTTGCCACTCAAAAAGTGTGAATATCGTATTTGCAATTTATTTTCCTTAAGAGTCATATTTCACATCCAAATACAAATTATGGGCAAATTTGCCACTCAAAAAGTGTGAATATTGTATTTGCTTTTTATTTCCTTAAGTGTCATATTTCACATCCAAATACAAATTAGGGGCGAATTTGCCATGTAAAAAGTGTGAATATCATATTTGCAACTTATTTTCCTTAAGAGTCATATTTCACTTCGAAATACAAATTAGGGGTAAATTTGCTACTCAAAAAGTGTGAATATCTTATTTACATTTTATTTTTCTTAAGAATCATATTTCACTTAGAAATACAAAATAGGGACAAATTTGCCATTCAGAAAGTGTATATATCGTATTTGCAATTTATTTTCCTTTAGAATCATATTTCACATAGAAATACAAATTTGAGGCAAATTTGCCACTAAAAATTATGAATATCGTATTTGCAATTTATTTTCCTTATGAGTCATATTTCACATCCAAATACAAATTAGGGGAAAATTTGCCACTTAAAAAGTGTGAATATCGTATATGTAATTTATTTTCCTTAAGAGTCATATTTCATTTCGAAATAAAAATTAGGGGCAAATTTGCCACTCAAAAAGTGTGAATATCGTATTTGCAACTTATTTTCTTTAAGAGTCATATTTCACATCCAAATATAAATTAGGGTCAAATTAACCACTCAAAAAGTGTGATTATCTTATTTGCAATTTATTTTCTTTAAGAGTCATATTTCACATCCAAATACAAATTAGGGGCAAATTTGACACTCAAAAAGTGTGAATATCGTATTTGCAATTTATTTTCTTTAAGAGTCATATTTCACATCCAAATACAAATTAGGGGCGAATTTGCCACTCAAAAAGTTTGAATATCGTATTTACAATTAATTTTCCTTAACAGTCATATTTTACATCCAAATACAAATTAGGGGCGAATTTGCCTCACAAAAAGTGTGAATATCGTATTTGCAACTTATTTTCATTAAGAGTCATATTTCACTACGAAAAACAAATTATGGGAAAATTTGCCACTCAAAAAGTGTGAATATCGTATTTGCAATTTATTTTTCTTAAGAGTCATATTTCACATCCAAATACAAATTATGGGCAAATTTGCCACTCAAAAAGTGTGAATATCGTATTTGCTTTTTATTTCCTTAAGAGTCATATTTCACATCCAAATACAAATTAGGGGCGAATTTGCCATGTAAAAAGTGTGAATATCATATTTGCAACTTATTTTCCTTAAGAGTCATATTTCACTTCGAAATACAAATTAGGGGTAAATTTGCTACTCAAAAAGTGTGAATATCTTATTTACATTTTATTTTTCTTAAGAATCATATTTCACTTAGAAATACAAATTAGGGACAAATTTGCCACACAGAAAGTGTATATATCGTATTTGCAATTTATTTTCCTTTAGAATCATATTTCACATAGAAATACAAATTTGAGGCAAATTTGCCACTAAAAATTGTGAATATCGTATTTTCAATTTATTTTCCTTAAGAGTCATATTTCACATCCAAATACAAATTAGGGGAAAATTGCCACACAAAAAGTGTGAATATCGTATATGCAATTTATTTCCTTAAGATTCATATTTCATTTCGAAATAAAAATTAGGGGCAAATTTGTCACTCAAAATGTGTGAATATCGTATTTACAATTTACTTTCCTTAAGAGTCATATTTCACATCCAAATACAAATTAGGGTGAATTTGCCACTCAAAAAGTGTAAATATCGTGTTTGAAACTTTTTTTCATTAAGAGTCATATTTCACTTAGAAATACAAATTAGGGGCAAATTTGCTACTCAAAAAGTGTAAATATCGTATTTGCAATTTATTTCCCTTAAGAGTCATATTTCACATCCAAATACAAATTAGGGGTAAAATTGCCACTAAAATTTGTGAATATCGTATTTGCAAGTTATTTTCCTTAAGAGTCATATTTCACTTATAAATACAAATTAGGGGCAAATTTGCCACTCAAAAAGTGTGAAAATGGTATTTGCAATTTATTTTCCTTAAAAGTCATATTTCACATCCAAATACAAATTAGGGGCAAATTTGCTACTCAAAAAGTGCGAATATCGTGTTTGCAATTTATTTTCCTTAAGAGTCATATTTCACTTAGAAATACAAATAAGGGGCAAATTTGCCACTCAAAAAGTGTGAATATCGTATTTGCAATTTATTTCCCTTAAGAGTCATATTTCACATCCAAATACAAATTAGGGTAAATTTAGGGGCGAATTTGCCACTCCAAAAGTGTGAATATCGTATTTGCAATTTATTTTCTTTAAGAGTCATATTTCACATCCAAATAAATTTAGGGGCGAATTTGCCACTCCAAAAGTGTGAATATCGTATTTGAAATTTATTTTCCTTAAGAGTCATATATCAAATCCAAATACAAATTAGGGGCAAATTTGCCACTCAAAAAGTGTGAATATCGTATTTGCAACTTATTTTCTTTAAGAGTCATATTTCATTTCGAAATACAAATTAGGGGCAAATTAACCACTCAAAAAGTGTGAATATCGTATTTGCAATTTATTTTCTTTAAGAGTCATATTTCACATCCAAATTCAAATTAGGGGCAAATTTGCCACTCAAAAAGTGTGAATATCGTATTTGCAATTTATTTTCTTTAAGAGTCATATTTCACATCCAAATACAAATTAGGGCGAATTTGCCACTCAAAAAGTGTGAATATCGTATTTGCAATTTATTTTCCTTAAGAGTCATATTTACATCCAAATACAAATTAGGGGCGAATTTGCAACTCCAAAAGTGTGAATATCGTATTTGCAATATATTTTCTTTAAGAGTCATATTTCACATCCAAATACAAATTAGGCGCAAATTTGCCGCTCAAAAAGTGTGAATATCGTATTTGCAACTTATTTTCATTAAGAGTCATATTTCACCACGCAATACAAATTAGGGGTAAATTTGCCAATCAAAAAGTGTAAATATCGTATTTGCAATTTATTTTCCTTAAGAGTCATATTTCACATCCAAACATAAATTAGGGCGAATTTACTACTCAAAAAGTGTGAATATCGTATTTGCATTTTATTTTCCTTAAAAGTCATATTTCACTTAGAAATACAAATTATGGGCAAATTTACCACTCAAAAAGTGTGAATATCGTATTTGCAATTTAATTTCCTTAAAAGTCATATTTCACTTCGAAATAAAAATTAGGGGCGAATTTGCCACTCAAAAAGTGTAAATATCGTATTTGCAATTTATTTTAATTAAGAGTCATATGTCACTTCGAAATACAAACTAGGGGCAAATTTGTCACTCAAAAAGTGTGAAAATGGTATTTGCAATTTATTTTCCATAAGAGTCACATTTCACATCCAAATACAAATTAGGGGCAAATTTGCCACTCAAAAAGTGTGAATATCGTAATTGCAATTTATTATCTTTATGAGTCATATTTCACATCCAAATACAAATTAGGGGAAAATTTGCCACTTAAAAAGTGTGAATATCGTATTTGCAAGTTATTTTCCTTAAGAGTCATATTTCAAATCCAAATACAAATAAGGGGCAAATTTGCCACTCAAAAAGTGTGAATATCGTATTTGCAACTTATTTTCTTTAAGAGTCATATTTCATATCCAAATACAAATTAGGGTCAAATTAACCACTCAAAAAGTGTGAATATCTTATTTGCAATTTATTTTCTTTAAGAGTCATATTTCACATCCAAATACAAATTAGGGGCAAATTTGCCACTCAAAAAGTGTGAATATCGTATTTGCAATTTATTTTCTTTAAGAGTCATATTTCACATCCAAATACAAATTAGGGGCGAATTTGCCACTCAAAAAGTTTGAATATCGTATTTGCAATTTATTTTCCTTAACAGTCATATTTTACATCCAAATACAAATTAGGGGCGAATTTGCCTCACAAAAAGTGTGAATATCGTATTTGCAACTTATTTTCATTAAGAGTCATATTTCACTACGAAAAACAAATTAGGGGAAAATTTGCCTCTCAAAAAGTGTGAATATCGTATTTGCAATTTATTTTCCTTAAGAGTCATATTTCACATCCAAATACAAATTATGGGCAAATTTGCCACTCAAAAAGTGTGAATATTGTATTTGCTTTTTATTTCCTTAAGTGTCATATTTCACATCCAAATACAAATTAGGGGCGAATTTGCCATGTAAAAAGTGTGAATATCATATTTGCAACTTATTTTATTTAAGAGTCATATTTCACTTCGAAATACAAATTAGGGGTAAATTTGCTACTCAAAAAGTGTGAATATCTTATTTACATTTTATTTTTCTTAAGAATCATATTTCACTTAGAAATACAAAATATGGACAAATTTGCCATTCAGAAAGTGTATATATCGTATTTGCAATTTATTTTCCTTTAGAATCATATTTCACATAGAAATACAAATTTGAGGCAAATTTGCCACTAAAAATTGTGAATATCGTATTTGCAATTTATTTTCCTTATGAGTCATATTTCACATCCAAATACAAATTAGGGGAAAATTTGCCACTTAAAAAGTGTGAATATCGTATATGTAATTTATTTTCCTTAAGAGTCATATTTCATTTCGAAATAAAAATTAGGGGCAAATTTGCCACTCAAAAAGTGTGAATATCGTATTTGCAACTTATTTTCTTTAAGAGTCATATTTCACATCCAAATACAAATTAGGGTCAAATTAACCACTCAAAAAGTGTGATTATCTTATTTGCAATTTATTTTCTTTAAGAGTCATATTTCACATCCAAATACAAATTAGGGGCAAATTTGACACTCAAAAAGTGTGAATATCGTATTTGCAATTTATTTTCTTTAAGAGTCATATTTCACATCCAAATACAAATTAGGGGCGAATTTGCCACTCAAAAAGTTTGAATATCGTATTTGCAATTAATTTTCCTTAACAGTCATATTTTACATCCAAATACAAATTAGGGGCGAATTTGCCTCACAAAAAGTGTGAATATCGTATTTGCAACTTATTTTCATTAAGAGTCATATTTCACTACGAAAAACAAATTAGGGGAAAATTTGCCACTCAAAAAGTGTGAATATCGTATTTGCAATTTATTTTTCTTAAGAGTCATATTTCACATCCAAATACAAATTATGGGCAAATTTGCCACTCAAAAAGTGTGAATATCGTATTTGCTTTTTATTTCCTTAAGAGTCATATTTCACATCCAAATACAAATTAGGGGCGAATTTGCCATGTAAAAAGTGTGAATATCATATTTGCAACTTATTTTCCTTAAGAGTCATATTTCACTTCGAAATACAAATTAGGGGTAAATTTGCTACTCAAAAAGTGTGAATATCTTATTTACATTTTATTTTTCTTAAGAATCATATTTCACTTAGAAATACAAATTAGGGACAAATTTGCCACTCAGAAAGTGTATATATCGTATTTGGAATTTATTTTCCTTTAGAATCATATTTCACATAGAAATACAAATTTGAGGCAAATTTGCCACTAAAAATTGTGAATATCGTATTTTCAATTTATTTTCCTTAAGAGTCATATTTCACATCCAAATACAAATTAGGGGAAAATTGCCACTCAAAAAGTGTGAATATCGTATATGCAATTTATTTCCTTAAGATTCATATTTCATTTCGAAATAAAAATTAGGGGCAAATTTGTCACTCAAAATGTGTGAATATCGTATTTACAATTTACTTTCCTTAAGAGTCATATTTCACATCCAAATACAAATTAGGGTGAATTTGCCACTCAAAAAGTGTAAATATCGTGTTTGAAACTTTTTTTCATTAAGAGTCATATTTCACTTAGAAATACAAATTAGGGGCAAATTTGCTACTCAAAAAGTGTAAATATCGTATTTGCAATTTATTTCCCTTAAGAGTCATATTTCACATCCAAATACAAATTAGGGGTAAAATTGCCACTAAAATTTGTGAATATCGTATTTGCAACTTATTTTCCTTAAGATTCATATTTCACATCCAAATACAAATTAGGGTCAAATTTGCCACTCAAAAAGTATGAATATCGTATTTTCAACTTATTTTCTTTAAGAGTCATCTTTCATTTCGAAATACAAATTAGGGGCAAATTTGCCACTAAAAAAGTGTAAATATCGTATATGCAATTTATTTTCCTTAAGAGTCATATTTCACATCCAAATACAAATTAGGGGCGAATTTGCCACTCAAAAAGTGTGAATATCGTATTTGCAATTTATTTTCCTTAAGTGTCATATTTCACTTCGAAATACAATTAGGGGCAAATTTGCCACTCCCAAAGTGTGAATATAGTATTTGCAATTTATTTTCTTTAAGAGTCATATTTCACATCCAAATACAAATTAGGTCAAATTTGCCATTCAAAAAGTGTGAATATCGTATTTGCAATTTATTTTTCTTAAGAGTCATATTTCACATCCAAATACAAATTAGGGGCGAATTTGCCACTCAAAAAGTGTGAATATCGTATTTGCAATTTATTTTCGTTAAAAGTCATATTTCACTTCGAAATACAAATTAGGTGCAAATTTGTCACTCAAAAAGTGTGAAAATGGTATTTGCAATTTATTTTCCTTAAGAGTCACATTTCACATCCAAATACAAATTAGGGGCAAATTTGTCACTCAAAAAGTGTGAATATCGTAATTGCAATTTATTATCTTTATGAGTCATATTACTCATCCAAATATACAAATTATGGGCAAATTTGCCACTCAAAAAGTGTGAATATCGTATTTGCAAGTTATTTTCCTAAAGAGTCATATTTCACTTAAAAATACAATTTAGGGGAAAATTTGCCACTCAAAAAGTGTGAAAATGGTATTTGCAATTTATTTTTCTTAAGAGTCATATTTCACATCCAAATACAAATTAGGGGCAAATTTGCTACTCAAAAAGTGCGAATATCGTGTTTGCAATTTATTTTCCTTAAGAGTCATATGTCACTTAGAAATACAAATAAGGGGCAAATTTGCCACTCAAAAATTATGAATATCGTATTTGCAATTTATTTCCCTTAAGAGTCATATTTCACATCCAAATACAAATTAGGGTAAATTTGCCACTAAAAATTGTAAATATCGTATTTGCAATTTATTTTCCTTAAGAATCATATTTCACATCCAAATAAATTTAGGGGCGAATTTGCCACTTCAAAAGTGTGAATATCGTATTTGCAATTTATTTTCCTTAAGAGTCATATATCAAATCCAAATACAAATTAGGGGCAAATTTGCCACTCAAAAAGTGTGAATATCGTATTTGCAACTTATTTTCTTTAAGAGTCATATTTCATTTCGAAATACAAATTAGGGGCAAATTAACCACTCAAAAAGTGTGAATATTGTATTTGCAATTTATTTTCTTTAAGAGTCATATTTCACATCCAAATTTAAATTAGAGGCAAATTTGCCACTCAAAAAGTGTGAATATCGTATTTGCAATTTATTTTCTTTAAGAGTCATATTTCACATCCAAATATAAATTAGGGCGAATTTGCCACTCAAAAAGTGTGAATATCGTATTTGCAATTTATTTTCCTTAAGAGTCATATTTCACATCAAAATACAAATTAGGGGCGAATTTACCACTCCAAAAGTGTGAATATCGTATTTGCAATATATTTTCTTTATTTCACATCCAAATACAAATTAGGGGTAAATTTGCCGCTCAAAAAGTGTGAATATCGTATTTGCAACTTATTTTCATTAAGAGTCATATTTCACTACGCAATACAAATTAGGGGTAAATTTGCCAATCAAAAAGTGTAAATATCGTATTTGCAATTTATTTTCCTTAAGAGTCATATTTCACATCCAAACACAAATTAGGGCGAATTTACTACTCAAAAAGTGTGAATATCGTATTTGCATTTTATTTTCCTTAAGAGTCATATTTCACTTAGAAATACAAATTATTGGCAAATTTGCCACTCAAAAAGTGTGAATATCGTATTTGCAATTTAATTTCCTTAAGAGTCATATTTCACTTCGAAATAAAAATTAGGGGCAAATTTGCCACTCAAAAAGTGTGAATATCGTATTCGCAATTTATTTTCTTTAAGAATCATATTTCACATACAAATACAAATTAGGGGTAAATTTACCACTAAAAATTGTAAATATCATATTTGCAATTTATTTTCCTTAAAAGTCATATTTCACATCCAAATACAAATTAGGGGCAAATTTGCCACTCAAAAAGTGGGAATATCGTATTTGCAACTTATTTTCCTTAAGAGTTATATTTTACTTCGAAATACAAATTAGTGGCAAATTTCCCATTAACAAGTGTGAATATCGTATTTGCAATTTATTTTCCTTAAGAGTCATATTTCACATCCAAATACAAATTAGGGGCAAATTTGCCACTAAAAAGTGTGAATATCGTATTTGCAATTTATTTCCCTTAAGAGTCATATTTCACATCAAAATACAAATTAGGGTAAATTTGCCACTAAAAATTGTGAATATCGTATTTGCAATTTATTTTCCTTAAGAGTCATATTTCACATCCAAATACAAATTAGGGGCACATTTGCCACTCAAAAAATGTGAATATCGTATTTGCAACTTATTTTCTTTAAGATTCATCTTTCATTTCGAAATACAAATTTGATGCAAATTTGCCACTCAAAAAGTGTGAATATCGTATATGCAATTTATTTTCCTTAAGAGTCATATTTCACATTCAAATACAAATTAGGGGCGAATTTGCCACTCAAAAAGTGTGAATATCGTATTTGCATTTTATTTTCTTTAAGAGTCATATTTCACATCCAAATACAAATTAGGGGCAAATTTGCCTATCAAAAAGTGTAAATATCGTATTTGCAATTTATTTTCCTTAAGTGTCATATTTCACTTCGAAATACAAACTAGGGGCAAATTTGCCACTCCAAAAGTGTGAATATCGTATTTGCAATTTATTTTCTTTAAGAGTCATATTTCACATTCAAATACAAATTAGGGCAAATTTGCCATTTAAAAAGTGTGAATATCATATTTGCAATTTATTTTCCTTAAGAGTCATATTTCATATCCAAATACAAATTAGGGGCGAATTTGCCACTAAAAAAGTGTGAATGTCGTATTTGCAATTTATTTTCATTAAGAGTCATATTTCACTTCGAAATACAAATTAGGTGCAAATTTGTCACTCAAAAAGTGTGAAAATGGTATTAGCAATTTATTTTCCTTAAGAGTCACATTTCACATCCAAATACAAATTAGGGGCAAATTTGCCACTCAAAAAGTGTGAATATCGTATTTGCAATTTATTTTCTTTAGAGTCATATTTCACATCCAAATACAAATTAGGGGCGAATTTGACACTCAAAAAGTGTGAATATCGTATTTGCAATTTATTTTCCTTAAGAGTCATATTTCACTTAGAAATACAAATTCGGGGCAAATTTGCTACTCAAAAAGTGTGAAAATGGTATTTGCAATTTATTTTCCTTAAGAGTCATATTTCACATCCAAATACAAATTAGGGGCAAATTTGCCACTCAAAAAGTGTGAATATCGTATTTGCAATTTATTTCCCTTAAGAGTCATATTTAACATCCAAATACAAATTAGGGTAAATTTGCCACAAAAAATTGTGAATATCGTATTTGCAATTTATTTTCCTTAAGAGTCATATTTCACATCCAAATACAAATTAGGGTCGAATTTGCCACTCAAAAAGTGTGAATATCGTATTTGCAATTTAATTTCCTTAAGAGTCATATTTCACTTCGAAATAAAAATTAGGGGCAAATTTGCCACTCAAAAAGTATGAATATCGTATTTGCAATTTATTTTTCCTTAAGAGTCATATTTCACATACAAATACAAATTAGGGGTAAATTTACCACTAAAAATTGTAAATATCGTATTTGCAATTTATTTTTCTTAAGAGTCATATTTCACATCCATATACAAATTAGGGGCGAATTTGCCACTCAAAAAGTGTAAATATCGTATTTGCAACTTATTTTCCTTAAAAGTTATATTTTACTTCGAAATACAAATTAGTGGCAAATTTCCCATTAAAAAGTGTGAATATCGTATTTGCAATTTATTTTCCTTAAGAGTCATATTTCACATCCAAATACAAATTAGGGGCAAATTTGCCACTAAAAAAGTGTGAATATTGTATTTGCAACTTATTTTTCTTAAGAGTCATATTTCATTTCGGGGCAAATTTGCAACTCAAAAATTGTGAATATCGTATTTGCAATTTATTTTCCTTAAGAGTCATATTTCATTTCGAAATACAAATTAGGGCAAATTTGCCACTCAAAAAGTGTGAATATCGTATTTTCAATTTATTTCCCTTAAGAGTCATATTTCACATCCAAATACAAATTAGGGTAAATTTGCCACTAAAAATTGTGAATATCGTATTTGCAATTTATTTTCCTTAAGAGTCATATTTCACATCAAAATACAAATTAGGGGCAGATTTGCCACTCCAAAAGTGTGAATATCGTATTTGCAACTTATTTACTTTAAGAGTCATCTTTCATTTCGAAATACAAATTAGGGGCAAATTTGCCACTCAAAAAGTATGAATATCGTATATGCAATTTATTTTCCTTAAGAGTCATATTTCACATCCAAATACAAATTAGGGGCGAATTTGCCACTCAAAAAGTGTGAATATCGTATTTGCAATTTATTTTCTTTAAGAGTCATATTTCACATCCAAATACAAATTAAGGGCAAATTTGCCACTCAAAAAGTGTGAATATCGTATTTGAAATTTATTTTCCTTAAGTGTCATATTTCACTTCGAAATACAAACTAGGGTCAAATTTGCCACTCCAAAAGTGTGAATATCGTATTTGCAATTTATTTTCTTTAAGAGTCATATTTCACATCCAAATACAAATTAGGGCAAATTTGCCATTTAAAAAGTGTGAATATCGTATTTGCAATTTATTTTCCTTAAAATTCATATTTCACATCCAAATACAAATTAGGGGCGAATTTGCTACTCAAAAAGTGTGAATATCGTATTTGCAAGTTATTTTCCTTAAGGGTCATATTTCACTTAGAAATACAAATTAGGGGCAAATTTGCCACTAAAAGGTGTGAAAATGGTATTTGCAATTTATTTTTCTTAAGAGTCATATTTCACATCCAAATACAAATTAGGGGCAAATTTGTTACTCAAAAAGTGCGAATATCGTGTTTGCAATTTATTTTCCTTAAGAGTCATATTTCACTTAGAAATACAAATTATGGGCAAATTTGTCATTCAAAAAGTGTGAATATCGTATTTGCAATTTATTTCCCTTAAGAGTCATATTTCACATCCAAATACAAATTAGGGTAAATTTGCCACTAAAAATTGTGAATATCGTATTTTTCAATTTATTTTCAGTAAAAGTCATATTTCACATCCAAATACAATTAGGGCGAATTTGCCACTCCAAAAGTGTGAATATCGTATTTGCAATTTATTTTCCTAAAAGTCATATTTCAAATCCAAATACAAATTAGGGGCAAATTTGCCACTCAAAAAGTGTGAATATCGTATTTGCAACTTATTTTCTTTAAGTGTCATATTTCATTTCGAAATACAAATTAGGGGCAAATTAACCACTCAAAAAGTGTGAATATCGTATTTGCAATTTATTTTCTTTAAGAGTCATATTTCTTATCCAAATACAAATTAGGGGCAAATTTGCTACTCAAAAAGTGTGAATATCGTATTTGCAATTTATTTTCTTTAAGAGTCATATTTCACATCCAAATACAAATTAGAGGCGAATTTGCCACTCAAAAATTGTGAATATCGTATTTGCAATTTATTTTCCTTAAGAGTCATATTTCACATCCAAATACAAATTAGGGGCGAATTTGCCACTCAAAAAGTGTGAATATCTTATTTGCAACTTATTTTCCTTAAGAGTTATATTTTACTTCGAAATACAAATTAGTGGCAAATTTCCCATTAAAAAGTGTGAATATCGTATTTGCAATTTATTTTCCTTAAGAGTCATATTTCACATCCAAATACAAATTAGGGGCAAATTTGCCACTAAAAAAGTGTGAATATTGTATTTGCAACTTATTTTTCTTAAGAGTCATATTTCACTTCGGGGCAAATTTGCAACTCAAAAATTGTGAATATCGTATTTGCAATTTATTTTCCTTAAGAGTCATATTTCACTTCGAAATACAAATTAGGGGCAAATTTGCCACTCAAAAAGTGTGAATATCGTATTTACAATTTATTTCCCTTAAGAGTCATATTTTACATCCAAATACAAATTAGGGTAAATTTGCCACTAAAAATTGTGAATATCGTATTTGCAATTTATTTTCCTTAAGAGTCATATTTCACATCAAAATACAAATTAGGGGCAAATTTGCTACTCAAAAAGTGTGAATATCGTATTTGCAATTTATTTTCTTTAAGAGTCATATTTCACATCCAAATACAAATTAGGGGCGAATTTGCCACTCAAAAAGTGTGAATATCGTATTTGCAATTTATTTTCCTTAAGAGTCATATTTCACATCCAAATACAAATTAGGGGCGAATTTGCCACTCCAAAAGTGTGAATATCGTATTTGCAATATATTTTCTTTAAAAGTCATATTTCACATCCAAATACAAATTAGGGGCAAATTTGTAATTCAAAAAGTGTGAATATCGTTTTTGCAATTTATTTTCCTTAAGAGTCATATTTCACATCCAAATACAAATTAGTGGCAAATTTACAGCTCAAAAAGTGTGAATATCGTATTTGCAACTTATTTTCATAAAGAGTAATATTTCACTACGCAATACAAATTAGGGGCAAATTTGCCACTCAAAAAGTGTAAATATCGTATTTGCAATTTATTTTCCTTAAGAGTCATATTTCACATCCAAATATAAATTAGGGCGAATTTACTACTCAAAAAGTGTGAATATCGTATTTGCGATTTATTTTCCTTAAGAGTCATATTTCACATACAAATACAAATTAGTGGCAAATTTCCCATTAAAAAGTGTGAATATCGTATTTGCAATTTATTTTCCATAAGAGTCATATTTCACATCCAAATACAAATTAGGGGCAAATTTGACACTAAAAAAGTGTGAATATTGTATTTGCAACTTATTTTTCTTAAGAGTCATATTTCACTTAGAAATACAAATTATGGGCAAATTTGCCTTTCAAAAAGTGTGAATATCGTATTTGCAATTTATTTCCCTTAAGAGTCATATTTCACATCCAAATACAAATTAGGGTAAATTTGCCACTAAAAATTGTGAATATCGTATTTGTAATTTATTTTCCGTAAAAGTCATATTTCACATCCAAATACAATTAGGGCGAATTTGCCACTCCAAAAGTATGAATATCGTATTTGCAATTTATTTTCCTAAAAGTCATATTTCAAATCCAAATACAAATTAGGGGCAAATTTGCCACTCAAAAAGTGTGAATATCGTATTTGCAACTTATTTTCTTTAAGTGTCATATTTCATTTCGAAATACAAATTAGGGGCAAATTAACCACTCAAAAAGTGTGAATATCGTATTTGCAATTTATTTTCTTTAAGAGTCATATTTCACATCCAAATACAAATTATGGGCGAATTTGCCACTCAAAAAGTGTGAATATCGTATTTGCAATTTATTTTCCTTAAGAGTCATATTTCACATCCAAATACAAATTAGGGGCGAATTTGCCACTCCAAAAGTGTGAATATCGTATTTGCAATATATTTTCTTTAAAAGTCATATTTCACATCCAAATACAAATTAGGGGCAAATTTGTAATTCAAAAAGTGTGAATATCGTTTTTGCAATTTATTTTTCCTTAAGAGTCATATTTCACATCCAAATACAAATTAGTGGCAAATTTACCGCTCAAAAAGTGTGAATATCGTATTTGCAACTTATTTTCATAAAGAGTCATATTTCACTACGCAATACAAATTAGGGGCAAATTTGCCACTCAAAAAGTGTAAATATCGTATTTGCAATTTATTTTCCTTAAGAGTCATATTTCACATCCAAATATAAATTAGGGCGAATTTACTACTCAAAAAGTGTGAATATCGTATTTGCGATTTATTTTCCTTAAGAGTCATATTTCACATACAAATACAAATTAGGGCGAATTTACTACTCAAAAAGTGTGAATATCGTATTTGCGATTTATTTTCCTTAAGAGTCATATTTCACATACAAATACAAATTAGGGATAAATTTAACACTAAAAATTGTAAATATCCTATTTGCAACTTATTTTCCTTAAGAGTCATATTTCACTTCGGGGCAAATTTGTCACTCAAAAATTATGAATATCGTATTTGCAATTTATTTTCCTTAAGAGTCATATTTCACTTCGAAATAAAAATTAGGGGCAAATTTGCCACTCAAAAAGTGTAAATATCGTATTTGCAATTTATTTTCCTTAAGAGTCATATTTCACATACAAATACAAATTAGGGGTAAATTTACCACTAAAAATTGTAAATATCGTATTTGTAATTTATTTTCCTTAAGAGTCATATTTCACATCAATATACAAATTAGGGGCAAATTTGCCACTCAAAAAGTGTGAATATCGTATTTGCAACTTATTTTCCTTAAGAGTTATATTTCACTTCGAAATACAAATTAGGGGCAAATTTCCCATTAAAAAGTGTGAATATCGTATTTGCAATTTATTTTCCTTAAGAGTAATATTTCACATCCAAATACAAATTAGGGGCAAATTTCCACTCAAAAAGTGTGAATATCGTATTTGCAACTTATTTTCATTAAGAGTCATATTTCACTACGCAATACAAATTAGGGCAAATTTGCCACTCAAAAAGTGTGAATATCGTATTTGCAATTTATTTTCCTTAAGAGTCATATTTCACATCCAAATACAAATTAGGGGCAAATTTGCCTCTCAAAAAGTGTGAATATCATATTTGTAATCTATTTTCCTTAAGAGTCATATTTCACATACAAATACAAATTAGGGATAAATTTACCACTAAAAATTGTAAATATCGTATTTGCAATTTATTTTCTTTAAATGTCATATTTCACATCCATTTACAAATTAAGGGCAAATTTGCCATTCAAAAAGTGTGAATATCGTATTTGCAACTTATTTTCATTAAGAGTTATATTTCACTTTGAAATACAAATTAGGGGCAAATTTCCCATTAAAAAGTGTGAATATCGTATTTGCAATTTATTTTACTTAAGAGTCATATTTCACATCCAAATACAAATTAGGGGCAAATTTGCCACTCAAAATGTGTGAATATCGTATTTGCAACTTATTTTCCTTAAGATTCATATTTCATTTCGTGGTAAATTTGCCACTCAAAAATTGTGAATATCGTATTTGCAATTTATTATCCTTAAGAGTCATATTTCAATTCGAAATAAAAATTAGGGGCAAATTTGCCACTCAAAAAGTGTGAATATCGTATTTGCAACTTATTTTCCTTAAGAGTTATATTTCACTTCGAAATACAAATTAGGGGCAAATTTCCCATTAAAAAGTGTGAATATCGTATTTGAAATTTATTTTCCTTAAGAGTCATATTTCACATCCAAATACAAATTAGGGGCAAATTTGCCACTCAAAAAATGTGAATATCGTATTTGCAACTTATTTTCTTTAATAGTCATATTTCACATCCAAATACAAATTAGGGGCAAATTTGCCACTCAAAAAGTGTGAATATCGTATTTGCAACTTATTTTCATTAAGAGTCATATTTCACTACGCAATACAAATTATGGGCAAATTTGCCACTCAAAAAATGTGAATATCGTATTTGCAATTTATTTTCCTTAAGAGTCATATTTCACATCCAAATACAAATTAGTGGCAAATTTACCGCTCAAAAAGTGTGAATATCGTATTTGCAACTTATTTTCATAAAGAGTCATATTTCACTACGCAATACAAATTAGCGGCAAATTTGCCACTCAAAAAGTGTAACTATCATATATGCAATTTATTTTCCTTAAGAGTCATATTTCACATCCAAATATAAATTAGGGCGAATTTACTACTCAAAAAGTGTGAATATCGTATTTGCGATTTATTTTCCTTAAGAGTCATATTTCACATACAAATACAAATTAGGGATAAATTTAACACTAAAAATTGTAAATATCCTATTTGCAACTTATTTTCCTTAAGAGTCATATTTCACTTCGGGGCAAATTTGTCACTCAAAAATTATGAATATCGTATTTGCAATTTATTTTCCTTAAGAGTCATATTTCACTTCGAAATAAAAATTAGGGGCAAATTTGCCACTCAAAAAGTGTAAATATCGTATTTGCAATTTATTTTCCTTAAGAGTCATATTTCACATACAAATACAAATTAGGGGTAAATTTACCACTAAAAATTGTAAATATCGTATTTGTAATTTATTTTCCTTAAGAGTCATATTTCACATCAATATACAAATTAGGGGCAAATTTGCCACTCAAAAAGTGTGAATATCGTATTTGCAACTTATTTTCCTTAAGAGTTATATTTCACTTCGAAATACAAATTAGGGGCAAATTTCCCATTAAAAAGTGTGAATATCGTATTTGCAATTTATTTTCCTTAAGAGTAATATTTCACATCCAAATACAAATTAGGGGCAAATTTCCACTCAAAAAGTGTGAATATCGTATTTGCAACTTATTTTCATTAAGAGTCATATTTCACTACGCAATACAAATTAGGGCAAATTTGCCACTCAAAAAGTGTGAATATCGTATTTGCAATTTATTTTCCTTAAGAGTCATATTTCACATCCAAATACAAATTAGGGGCAAATTTGCCACTCAAAAAGTGTGAATATCATATTTGTAATCTATTTTCCTTAAGAGTCATATTTCACATACAAATACAAATTAGGGATAAATTTACCACTAAAAATTGTAAATATCGTATTTGCAATTTATTTTCTTTAAATGTCATATTTCACATCCATTTACAAATTAAGGGCAAATTTGCCATTCAAAAAGTGTGAATATCGTATTTGCAACTTATTTTCATTAAGAGTTATATTTCACTTTGAAATACAAATTAGGGGCAAATTTCCCATTAAAAAGTGTGAATATCGTATTTGCAATTTATTTTACTTAAGAGTCATATTTCACATCCAAATACAAATTAGGGGCAAATTTGCCACTCAAAATGTGTGAATATCGTATTTGCAACTTATTTTCCTTAAGATTCATATTTCATTTCGTGGTAAATTTGCCACTCAAAAATTGTGAATATCGTATTTGCAATTTATTATCCTTAAGAGTCATATTTCAATTCGAAATAAAAATTAGGGGCAAATTTGCCACTCAAAAAGTGTGAATATCGTATTTGCAACTTATTTTCCTTAAGAGTTATATTTCACTTCGAAATACAAATTAGGGGCAAATTTCCCATTAAAAAGTGTGAATATCGTATTTGAAATTTATTTTCCTTAAGAGTCATATTTCACATCCAAATACAAATTAGGGGCAAATTTGCCACTCAAAAAATGTGAATATCGTATTTGCAACTTATTTTCTTTAATAGTCATATTTCACATCCAAATACAAATTAGGGGCAAATTTGCCACTCAAAAAGTGTGAATATCGTATTTGCAACTTATTTTCATTAAGAGTCATATTTCACTACGCAATACAAATTATGGGCAAATTTGCCACTCAAAAAATGTGAATATCGTATTTGCAATTTATTTTCCTTAAGAGTCATATTTCACATCCAAATACAAATTAGTGGCAAATTTACCGCTCAAAAAGTGTGAATATCGTATTTGCAACTTATTTTCATAAAGAGTCATATTTCACTACGCAATACAAATTAGGGGCAAATTTGCCACTCAAAAAGTGTAACTATCATATATGCAATTTATTTTCCTTAAGAGTCATATTTCACATCCAAATATAAATTAGGGCGAATTTACTACTCAAAAAGTGTGAATATCGTATTTGCGATTTATTTTCCTTAAGAGTCATATTTCACATACAAATACAAATTAGGATGAATTTAACACTAAAAATTGTAAATATCCTATTTGCAATTTATTTTCCTTAAGTGTCATATTTCACATCCATTTACAAATTAGAGGAAAATTTGCCACTCAAAAAGTGTGAATATCGTATTTGCAACTTATTTTCCTTAAGAATTATATTTCACTTCGAAATACAAATTAGGGGCAAATTTCCCATTAAAAAGTGTGAATATCGTATTTGCAATTTATTTTCATTAAGAGACATATTTCACATCCAAATACAAATTAGGGGCAAATTTGCCACTCAAAAAGTGTGAATATCGTATTTACAACTTATTTTCCTTAAGAGTCATATTTCACTTCGGGGCAAATTTGTCACTCAAAAATTGTGAATATCGTATTTGCAATTTATTTTCCTTAAGACTCATATTTCACTTCGAAATAAAAATTAGGGGCAAATTTGCCACTAAAAAAGTGTAAATATCGTATTTGCAATTTATTTTCCTTGAGAGTCATATTTCACATACAAATACAAATTAGGGGTAAATTTACCACTAAAAATTGTAAATATCGTATTTGTAATTTATTTTCCTTAAGAGTCATATTTCACATCAATATACAAATTAGGGGCAAATTTTCCACTCAAAAAGTGTGAATATCGTATTTGCAACTTATTTTCCTTAAGAGTTATATTTCACTTCGAAATACAAATTAGGGGCAAATTTCCCATTAAAAAGTGTGAATATCGTATTTGCAATTTATTTTCCTTAAGAGTAATATTTCACATCCAAATACAAATTAGGGGCAAATTTCCACTCAAAAAGTGTGAATATCGTATTTGCAACTTATTTTCATTAAGAGTCATATTTCACTACGCAATACAAATTAGGGCAAATTTGCCACTCAAAAAGTGTGAATATCGTATTTGCAATTTATTTTCCTTAAGAGTCATATTTCACATCCAAATACAAATTAGGGGCAAATTTGCCACTCAAAAAGTGTGAATATCATATTTGTAATCTATTTTCCTTAAGAGTCATATTTCACATACAAATACAAATTAGGGATAAATTTACCACTAAAAATTGTAAATATCGTATTTGCAATTTATTTTCTTTAAATGTCATATTTCACATCCATTTACAAATTAAGGGCAAATTTGCCATTCAAAAAGTGTGAATATCGTATTTGCAACTTATTTTCATTAAGAGTTATATTTCACTTTGAAATACAAATTAGGGGCAAATTTCCCATTAAAAAGTGTGAATATCGTATTTGCAATTTATTTTACTTAAGAGTCATATTTCACATCCAAATACAAATTAGGGGCAAAATTTGCCACTCAAAATGTGTGAATATCGTATTTGCAACTTATTTTCCTTAAGATTCATATTTCATTTCGTGGTAAATTTGCCACTAAAAAATTGTGAATATCGTATTTGCAATTTATTATCCTTAAGAGTCATATTTCAATTCGAAATAAAAATTAGGGGCAAATTTGCCACTCAAAAAGTGTGAATATCGTATTTGCAACTTATTTTCCTTAAGAGTTATATTTCACTTCGAAATACAAATTAGGGGCAAATTTCCCATTAAAAAGTGTGAATATCGTATTTGAAATTTATTTTCCTTAAGAGTCATATTTCACATCCAAATACAAATTAGGGGCAAATTTGCCACTCAAAAAATGTGAATATCGTATTTGCAACTTATTTTCTTTAATAGTCATATTTCACATCCAAATACAAATTAGGGGCAAATTTGCCACTCAAAAAGTGTGAATATCGTATTTGCAACTTATTTTCATTAAGAGTCATATTTCACTACGCAATACAAATTATGGGCAAATTTGCCACTCAAAAAATGTGAATATCGTATTTGCAATTTATTTTCCTTAAGAGTAATATTTCACATCCAAATACAAATTAGTGGCAAATTTACCGCTCAAAAAGTGTGAATATCGTATTTGCAACTTATTTTCATAAAGAGTCATATTTCACTACGCAATACAAATTAGGGGCAAATTTGCCACTCAAAAAGTGTAACTATCATATATGCAATTTATTTTCCTTAAGAGTCATATTTCACATCCAAATATAAATTAGGGCGAATTTACTACTCAAAAAGTGTGAATATCGTATTTGCGATTTATTTTCCTTAAGAGTCATATTTCACATACAAATACAAATTAGGATGAATTTAACACTAAAAATTGTAAATATCCTATTTGCAATTTATTTTCCTTAAGTGTCATATTTCACATCCATTTACAAATTAGAGGAAAATTTTGCCACTAAAAAAGTGTGAATATCGTATTTGCAACTTATTTTCCTTAAGAATTATATTTCACTTCGAAATACAAATTAGGGGCAAATTTCCCATTAAAAAGTGTGAATATCGTATTTGCAATTTATTTTCATTAAGAGACATATTTCACATCCAAATACAAATTAGGGGCAAATTTGCCACTCAAAAAGTGTGAATATCGTATTTACAACTTATTTTCCTTAAGAGTCATATTTCACTTCGGGGCAAATTTGTCACTCAAAAATTGTGAATATCGTATTTGCAATTTATTTTCCTTAAGACTCATATTTCACTTCGAAATAAAAATTAGGGGCAAATTTGCCACTCAAAAAGTGTAAATAATCGTATTTGCAATTTATTTTCCTTGAGAGTCATATTTCACATACAAATACAAATTAGGGGTAAATTTACCACTAAAAATTGTAAATATCGTATTTGTAATTTATTTTCCTTAAGAGTCATATTTCACATCCATATACAAATTAGGGGGAAATTTGCCACTCAAAAAGTGTGAATATCGTATTTGCAACTTATTTTCCTTAAGAGTTATATTTCACTTCGAAATACAAATTAGGGGCAAATTTCCCATTAAAAAGTGTGAATATCGTATTTGCATTTTATTTTCCTTAAGAGTCATATTTCACATCAAAATACAAATTAGGGGTAAATTTCCAATCAAAAAGTGTGAATATCGTATTTGCAACTTATTTTCATTAAGAGTAATATTTCACTACGCAATACAAATTAGGGCAAATTTGCCACTCAAAAAGTGTAAATATCGTATTTGCAATTTATTTTCCTTAAGAGTCATATTTCACATCCAAATACAAATTAGGGGTAAATTTGCCACTCAAAAAGTGTGAATATCATATTTGTAATCTATTTTCCTTAAGAGTCATATTTCACATACAAATACAAATTAGGGATAAATTTACCACTTAAAATTGTAAATATCGTATTTGCAATTTATTTTCTTTAAGTGTTATATTTCACATCCATTTACAAATTAAGGGCAAATTTGCTACTCAAAAAGTGTGAATATCGTATTTGCAACTTATTTTCATTAAGAGTTATATTTCACTTCGAAATACAAATTAGGGGCAAATTTCCCGTTAAAAAGTGTGAATATCGTTTTTGCAATTTATTTTACTTAAGAGTCATATTTCACATCCAAATACAAATTAGGGGCAAATTTGCCACTCAAAAAGTGTGAATATCGTATTTGCAACTTATTTTCCTTAAGATTCATATTTCATTTCGGGGTAAATTTGCCACTCAAAAATTGTGAATATCGTATTTGCAATTTATTATCCTTAAGAGTCATATTTCAATTCGAAATAAAAATTAGGGGCAAATTTGCCACTCAAAAAGTTTGAATATCCGTATTTGCAACTTATTTTCCTTAAGAGTTATATTTCACTTCGAAATACAAATTAGGGGCAAATTTCCCATTAAAAAGTGTGAATATCGTATTTGCAATTTATTTTTCTTAAGAGTCATATTTCACATCCAAATACAAATTAGGGGCAAATTTGCCACACAAAAAATGTGAATATCGTATTTGCAACTTATTTTCCTTAAGAGTCATATTTCACATCCAAATACAAATTAGGGGCAAATTTGCCACTCAAAAAGTGTGAATATCGTATTTGCAACTTATTTTCATTAAGAGTCATATTTCACTACGCAATACAAATTAGGGGCAAATTTGCCACTCAAAAAATGTGAATATTGTATTTGCAATTTATTTTCCTTAAGAATCATATTTCACATCCAAATACAAATTAGGGGCAAATTTGCCACTCAAAAAGTGTGAATATCATATTTGCAATTTATTTTACTTAAGAGTCATATTTCACATACAAATACAAATTAGGGATAAATTTACCACAAAAATTGTAAATATCGTATTTGCAACTTATTTTCCTTAAGAGTCATATTTCACTTCGAAATAAAAATTAGAGGCAAATTTGCCACTCAAAAAGTGTGAATATCGTATTTGCAATTCATTTTCCTTAAGAGTCATATTTCACATCCATATACAAATTAGGGGCGAATTTGCCACTCAAAAAGTGTGAATATCGTATTTGCAACTTATTTTCCTTAAGAGTCATATTTCACATACAAATACAAATTAGGGGTAAATTTACCACTAAAAATTGTAAATATCGTATTTGCAACTAATTTTCTTTAAGAGTCATATTTCACATCCATATACAAATTAGGGGCGAATTTGCCACTCAAAAAGTGTGAATATCGTATTTGCAACTTATTTTCCTTAAGAGTTATATTTTACAACGAAATACAAATTAGTGGCAAATTTCCCATTAAAAAGTGTGAATATCGTATTTGCAATTTATTTTCCTTAAGAGTCATATTTCACATCCAAATACAAATTAGGGGCAAATTTGCCACTCAAAAAGTGTGAATATTGTATTTGCAACTTATTTTCCTTAAGAGTCATATTTCACTTCGGGGGCAAATTTGCAACTCAAAAATTGTGAATATCGTATTGTAATTTATTTTCCTTAAGAGTCATATTTCACTTCGAAATACAAACTAGGGGCAAATTTGCCACTCAAAAAATGTGAATATCGTATTTGCAATTTATTTCCCTTAAGAGTCATATTTCACATCCAAATACAAATTAGGGTAAATTTGCCACTAAAAATTGTGAATATCGTATTTGCAATTTATTTTCCTTAAGAGTCATATTTCACATCCAAATACAAATTAGGGGCAAATTTACCACTCCAAAAGTGTGAATATCGTATTTGCAACTTATTTTCTTAAAGAGTCATCTTTCATTTCGAAATACAAATTAGGGGCAAATTTGCCACTCAAAAAGTGTGAATATCGTATATGCAATTTATTTTCCTTAAGAGTCATATTTCACATCCAAATACAAATTCGGGGCGAATTTACCACTCAAAAAGTGTGAATATCGTATTGGCAATTAATTTTCCTTAAGTGTCATATTTCACTTCGAAATACAAACTAGCGGCAAATTTGCCACTCCAAAAGTGTGAATATCGTATTTGCAATTTATTTTCTTTAAGAGTCACATTTCACATCCAAATACAAATTAGGGCAAATTTGCCATTTAAAAAGTGTGAATATCGTATTTGCAATTTATTTTCCTTAAAAGTAATATTTCACATCCAGATACAAATTAGGGGCGAATTTGCCACTCAAAAAGTGTGAATATCGTATTTGCAAGTTATTTTCCTTAAGAGTCATATTTCACATACAAATACAAATTAGGGGTAAATTTACCACTAAAAATTGTAAATATCGTATTTGCAACTTATTTTCCTTAAGAGTCATATTTCACATCCATATACAAATTAGGGGCGAATTTGCCACTCAAAAAGTGTGAATATCGTATTTGCAACTTATTTTCCTTAAGAGTTATATTTTACAACGAAATACAAATTAGTGGCAAATTTCCCATTAAAAAGTGTGAATATCGTATTTGCAATTTATTTTCTTTAAGAGTCATATTTCACATCCAAATACAAATTAGGGGCAAATTTGCCACTCAAAAAGTGTGAATATTGTATTTGCAACTTATTTTCCTTAAGAGTCATATTTCACTTCGGGGCAAATTTGCAACTCAAAAATTGTGAATATCGTATTTGTAATTTATTTTCCTTAAGAGTCATATTTCACTTCGAAATACAAACTAGGGGCAAATTTGCCACTCAAAAAATGTGAATATCGTATTTGCAATTTATTTCCCTTAAGAGTCATATTTCACATCCAAATACAAATTAGGGTAAATTTGCCACTAAAAATTGTGAATATCGTATTTGCAATTTATTTTCCTTAAGAGTCATATTTCACATCCAAATACAAATTAGGGGCAAATTTACCACTCCAAAAGTGTGAATATCGTATTTGCAACTTATTTTCTTTAAGAGTCATCTTTCATTTCGAAATACAAATTAGGGGCAAATTTGCCACTCAAAAAGTGTGAATATCGTATATGCAATTTATTTTCCTTAAGAGTCATATTTCACATCCAAATACAAATTCGGGGCGAATTTACCACTCAAAAAGTGTGAATATCGTATTGGCAATTAATTTTCCTTAAGTGTCATATTTCACTTCGAAATACAAATTAGCGGCAAATTTGCCACTCCAAAAGTGTGAATATCGTATTTGCAATTTATTTTCTTTAAGAGTCACATTTCACATCCAAATACAAATTAGGGCAAATTTGCCATTTAAAAAGTGTGAATATCGTATTTGCAATTTATTTTCCTTAAAAGTAATATTTCACATCCAGATACAAATTAGGGGCGAATTTGCCACTGAAAAAGTGTGAATATCGTATTTGCAAGTTATTTTCCTTAAGAGTCATATTTCACTTAGAAATACAAATTAGGGGCGAATTTGCCACTCAAAAAGTGTGAAAATGGTATTTGCAATTTATTTTCCTTAAGAGTCATATTTCACATCCAAATACAAATTAGGGGCAAATTTGCTACTCAAAAAGTGCGAATATCGTGTTTGCAATTTATTTTCCTTAAGAGTCATATTTCACTTAGAAATACAAATTAGGGGCAAATTTGCCACTCAAAAAGTGTGAATATCGTATTTGCAATATATTTCCCTTAAGAGTAATATTTCACATCCAAATACAAATTAGGGTAAATTTGCCACTAAAAATTGTGAATATCGTATTTGCAATTAATTTTCCTTAAGAGTCATATTTCACATCCATTTACAAATTAAGGGCAAATTTGCCACTCAAAAAGTGTGAATATCGTATTTGCAATTTATTTTCCTAAAAGTCATATTTCAAATCCAAATACAAATTAGGGGCAAATTTGCCACTCAAAAAGTGTGAATATCGTATTTGCAACTTATTTTCTTTAAGTGTCATATTTCATTTCGAAATACAAATTAGGGGCAAATTAACCACTCAAAAAGTGTGAATATCGTATTTGCAATTTATTTTCTTTAAGAGTCATATTTCACATCCAAATACAAATTAAGGGCAAATTTGCCACTCAAAAAGTGTGAATATCGTATTTGCAATTTATTTTCTTTAAGAGTCATATTTCACATCCAAATACAAATTAGGGGCGAATTTGTCACTCAAAAAGTGTGAATATCGTATTTGCAATTTATTTTCCTTAAGAGTCATATTTCACATCCAAATACAAATTAGGGGCGAATTTGCCACTCCAAAAGTGTGAATATCGTATTTGCAATATATTTTCTTTAAAAGTCATATTTCACATCCAAATACAAATTAAGGGCAAATTTTTCATTCAAAAAGTGTGAATATCGTTTTTGCAATTTATTTTCCTTAAAAGTCATATTTCACATCCAAATACAAATTAGTGGCAAATTTACCGCTCAAAAAGTGTGAATATCGTATTTGCAACTTATTTTCATAAAGAGTCATATTTCACTACGCAATACAAATTAGGGGCAAATTTGCCACTCAAAAAGTGTAAATATCGTATTTGCAATTTATTTTCCTTAAGAGTCATATTTCACATCCAAATATAAATTAGGGCGAATTTACTACTCAAAAAGTGTGAATATCGTATTTGCGATTTATTTTCCTTAAGAGTCATATTTCACATACAAATACAAATTAGGGATAAATTTAACACTAAAAATTGTAAATATCGTATTTGCAATTTATTTTCCTTAAGTGTCATATTTCACATCCATTTACAAATTTGGGGAAAATTTGCCACTCAAAAAGTGTGAATATCGTATATGCAATTTATTTTCCTTAAGAGTCATATTTCACATCCAAATACAAATTCGGGGCGAATTTGCCACTCAAAAAGTGTGAATATCGTATTTGCAATTTATTTTCTTTAAGAGTCATATTTCACATCCAAATACAAATTAGGGGCAAATTTGCCACTCAAAAAGTGTGAATATCGTATTTGCAATTAATTTTCCTTAAGTGTCATATTTCACTTCGAAATACAAACTAGGGGCAAATTTGCCACTTCAAAAGTGTGAATATCGTATTTGCAATTTATTTTCTTTAAGAGTCATATTTCACATCCAAATACAAATTAGGGCAAATTTGCCATTTAAAAAGTGTGAATATCGTATTTGCAATTTATTTTCCTTAAAAGTAATATTTCACATCCAAATACAAATTAGGGGCGAATTTGCCACTCAAAAAGTGTGAATATCGTATTTGCAAGTTATTTTCCTTAAGAGTCATATTTCACTTATAAATACAAATTAGGAGCAAATTTGCCACTCAAAAAGTGTGAAAATGGTATTTGCAATTTATTTTCCTTAAGAGTCATATTTCACATCCAAATACAAATTAGGGGCAAATTTGCTACTCAAAAAGTGCGAATATCGTGTTTGCAATTTATTTTCCTCAAGAGTCATATTTCACTTAGAAATACAAATTAGGGGCAAATTTGCCACTCAAAAAGTGTGAATATCGTATTTGCAATTTATTTCCCTTAAGAGTAATATTTCACATCCAAATACAAATTAGGGTAAATTTGCCACTAAAAATTGTGAATATCGTATTTGCAATTTATTTTCCTTAAGAGTCATATTTCACATCCAAATACAATTAGGGCGAATTTGCCACTCCAAAAGTGTGAATATCGTATTTGCAATTTATTTTCCTAAAAGTCATATTTCAAATCCAAATACAAATTAGGGACAAATTTGCCACTCAAAAAGTGTGAATATCGTATTTGCAACTTATTTTCTTTAAGAGTCATATTTCATTTCGAAATACAAATTAGGGGCAAATTAACCACTCAAAAAGTGTGAATATTGTATTTGCAATTTATTTTCTTTAAGAGTCATATTTCACATCCAAATACAAATTAAGGGCAAATTTGCCACTCAAAAAGTGTGAATATCGTATTTGCAATTTATTTACTTTAAGAGTCATATTTCACATCCAAATACAAATTAGGGGCGAATTTGCCACTCAAAAAGTGTGAATATCGTATTTGCAATTTATTTTCCTTAAGAGTCATATTTCACATCCAAATACAAATAAGGGGCGAATTTGCCACTCCAAAAGTGTGAATATCGTATTTGCAATATATTTTCTTTAAAAGTCATATTTCACATCCAAATACAAATTAAGGGCAAATTTGTCATTCAAAAAGTGTGAATATCGTTTTTGCAATTTATTTTCCTTAAAAGTCATATTTCACATCCAATTACAAATTAGTGGCAAATTTACCGCTCAAAAAGTGTGAATATCGTATTTGCAACTTATTTTCATAAAGAGTCATATTTCACTACGCAATACAAATTAGGGGCAAATTTGCCACTCAAAAAGTGTAAATATCGTATTTGCAATTTATTTTCCTTAAGAGTCATATTTCACATCCAAATATAAATTAGGGCGAATTTACTACTCAAAAAGTGTGAATATCGTATTTGCGATTTATTTTCCTTAAGAGTCATATTTCACATACAAATACAAATTAGGGATAAATTTAACACTAAAAATTGTAAATATCGTATTTACAATTTATTTTCCTTAAGTGTCATATTTCACATCCATTTACAAATTAGGGGAAAATTTGCCACTCAAAAAGTGTGAATATCGTATTTGCAACTTATTTTCCTTAAGAATTATATTTCACTTCGAAATACAAATTAGGGGCAAATTTACCATTAAAAAGTGTGAATATCGTATTTGCAATTAATTTTCCTTAAGAGTCATATTTCACATCCAAATACAAATTAGGGCAAATTTGCCACTCAAAAAGTGTGAATATCGTATTTGCAATTTATTTTCTTTAAGAGTCATATTTCACTTCGAAATAAAAATTAGGGGCAAATTTGCCACTCAAAAAGTGTGAATATCGTATTTGCAACTTATTTTCCTTAAGAGTCATATTTCACTTCGAAATAAAAATTACGGGCAAATTTGCCACTCAAAAAGTGTGAATATCGTATTTGCAACTTATTTTCCTTAAGAGTCATATTTCACTTCGGGGCAAATTTGCCACTCAAAAATTGTGAATATCGTATTTGCAATTTATTTTCCTTAAGAGTCATATTTCACTTCGAAATAAAAATTAGGGGCAAATTTGCCACTCAAAAAGTTTGAATATCGTATTTGCAACTTATTTTCCTTAAGAATCATATTTCACATACGAATACAAATTAGGGGTAAATTTACCACTAAAAATTGTAAATATCGTATTTGTAATTTATTTTCCTTAAGAGTCATATTTCACATCCATATACAAATTAGGGGCAAATTTGCCACTCAAAAAGTGTGAATATCGTATTTGCAACTTATTTTCCTTAAGAGTTATATTTCACTTCGAAATACAAATTAGGGGCAAATTTCCCATTAAAAAGTGTGAATATCGTATTTGCAATTTATTTTCCTTAAGAGTCATATTTCACATCCAAATACAAATTAGGGTCAAATTTGCCACTCAAAAAGTGTGAATATCGTATTTGCAACTAATTTCCATTAAGAGTCATATTTCACTACGCAATACAAATTAGGGCAAATTTGCCACTCAAAAATTGTGAATATCGTATTTGCAATTTATTTTCCTTAAGAGTCATATTTCACATCCAAATACAAATTAGGGGCAAATTTGCCACTCAAAAAGTGTGAATATCATATTTGCAATTTATTTTCCATAAGAGTCATATTTCACATACAAATACAAATTAGGGATAAATTTACCACTAAAAATTGTTAATATCGTATTTGCAATTTATTTTCTTTAAGTGTCATATTTCACATCCATTTACAAATTAAGGGCAAATTTGCCACTCAAAAAGTGTGAATATCGTATTTGCAATTTATTTTCCTAAAAGTCATATTTCAAATCCAAATACAAATTAGGGGCAAATTTGCCACTCAAAAAGTGTGAATATCGTATTTGCAATTTATTTTCTTTAAGGGTCATATTTCACATCCAAATACAAATTAAGGGCAAATTTGCCATTTAAAAAGTGTGAATATCGTATTTGCAATTTATTTTCCTTAAAAGTAATATTTCACATCCAAATACAAATTAGGGGCGAATTTGCCACTCAAAAAGTGTGAATATCGTATTTGCAAATTATTTTCCTTAAGAGTCATATTTCACTTATAAATACAAATTAGGGGCAAATTTGCCACTCAAAAAGTGTGAAAATGGTATTTGCAATTTATTTTCCTTAAGAGTCATATTTCACATCCAAATACAAATTAGGGGCAAATTTGCTACTCAAAAAGTGCGAATATCGTGTTTGCAATTTATTTTCCTCAAGAGTCATATTTCACTTAGAAATACAAATTAGGGGCAAATTTGCCACTCAAAAAGTGTGAATATCGTATTTGCAATTTATTTCCCTTAAGAGTAATATTTCACATCCAAATACAAATTAGGGTAAATTTGCCACTAAAAATTGTGAATATCGTATTTGCAATTTATTTTCCTTAAGAGTCATATTTCACATCCAAATACAATTAGGGCGAATTTGCCACTCCAAAAGTGTGAATATCGTATTTGCAATTTATTTTCCTAAAAGTCATATTTCAAATCCAAATACAAATTAGGGACAAATTTGCCACTCAAAAAGTGTGAATATCGTATTTGCAACTTATTTTCTTTAAGAGTCATATTTCATTTCGAAATACAAATTAGGGGCAAATTAACCACTCAAAAAGTGTGAATATTGTATTTGCAATTTATTTTCTTTAAGAGTCATATTTCACATCCAAATACAAATTAAGGGCAAATTTGCCACTCAAAAAGTGTGAATATCGTATTTGCAATTTATTTACTTTAAGAGTCATATTTCACATCCAAATACAAATTAGGGGCGAATTTGCCACTCAAAAAGTGTGAATATCGTATTTGCAATTTATTTTCCTTAAGAGTCATATTTCACATCCAAATACAAATAAGGGGCGAATTTGCCACTCCAAAAGTGTGAATATCGTATTTGCAATATATTTTCTTTAAAAGTCATATTTCACATCCAAATACAAATTAAGGGCAAATTTGTCATTCAAAAAGTGTGAATATCGTTTTTGCAATTTATTTTCCTTAAAAGTCATATTTCACATCCAATTACAAATTAGTGGCAAATTTACCGCTCAAAAAGTGTGAATATCGTATTTGCAACTTATTTTCATAAAGAGTCATATTTCACTACGCAATACAAATTAGGGGCAAATTTGCCACTCAAAAAGTGTAAATATCGTATTTGCAATTTATTTTCCTTAAGAGTCATATTTCACATCCAAATATAAATTAGGGCGAATTTACTACTCAAAAAGTGTGAATATCGTATTTGCGATTTATTTTCCTTAAGAGTCATATTTCACATACAAATACAAATTAGGGATAAATTTAACACTAAAAATTGTAAATATCGTATTTACAATTTATTTTCCTTAAGTGTCATATTTCACATCCATTTACAAATTAGGGGAAAATTTGCCACTCAAAAAGTGTGAATATCGTATTTGCAACTTATTTTCCTTAAGAATTATATTTCACTTCGAAATACAAATTAGGGGCAAATTTACCATTAAAAAGTGTGAATATCGTATTTGCAATTAATTTTCCTTAAGAGTCATATTTCACATCCAAATACAAATTAGGGCAAATTTGCCACTCAAAAAGTGTGAATATCGTATTTGCAATTTATTTTCTTTAAGAGTCATATTTCACTTCGAAATAAAAATTAGGGGCAAATTTGCCACTCAAAAAGTGTGAATATCGTATTTGCAACTTATTTTCCTTAAGAGTCATATTTCACTTCGAAATAAAAATTACGGGCAAATTTGCCACTCAAAAAGTGTGAATATCGTATTTGCAACTTATTTTCCTTAAGAGTCATATTTCACTTCGGGGCAAATTTGCCACTCAAAAATTGTGAATATCGTATTTGCAATTTATTTTCCTTAAGAGTCATATTTCACTTCGAAATAAAAATTAGGGGCAAATTTGCCACTCAAAAAGTGTGAATATCGTATTTGCAACTTATTTTCCTTAAGAATCATATTTCACATACGAATACAAATTAGGGGTAAATTTACCACTAAAAATTGTAAATATCGTATTTGTAATTTATTTTCCTTAAGAGTCATATTTCACATCCATATACAAATTAGGGGCAAATTTGCCACTCAAAAAGTGTGAATATCGTATTTGCAACTTATTTTCCTTAAGAGTTATATTTCACTTCGAAATACAAATTAGGGGCAAATTTCCCATTAAAAAGTGTGAATATCGTATTTGCAATTTATTTTCCTTAAGAGTCATATTTCACATCCAAATACAAATTAGGGTCAAATTTGCCACTCAAAAAGTGTGAATATCGTATTTGCAACTAATTTCCATTAAGAGTCATATTTCACTACGCAATACAAATTAGGGCAAATTTGCCACTCAAAAATTGTGAATATCGTATTTGCAATTTATTTTCCTTAAGAGTCATATTTCACATCCAAATACAAATTAGGGGCAAATTTGCCACTCAAAAAGTGTGAATATCATATTTGCAATTTATTTTCCATAAGAGTCATATTTCACATACAAATACAAATTAGGGATAAATTTACCACTAAAAATTGTTAATATCGTATTTGCAATTTATTTTCTTTAAGTGTCATATTTCACATCCATTTACAAATTAAGGGCAAATTTGCCACTCAAAAAGTGTGAATATCGTATTTGCAATTTATTTTCCTAAAAGTCATATTTCAAATCCAAATACAAATTAGGGGCAAATTTGCCACTCAAAAAGTGTGAATATCGTATTTGCAACTTATTTTCTTTAAGAGTCATATTTCATTTCGAAATACAAATTAGGGGCAAATTAACCACTCAAAAAGTGTGAATATCGTATTTGCAATTTATTTTCTTTAAGGGTCATATTTCACATCCAAATACAAATTAAGGGCAAATTTGCCATTTAAAAAGTGTGAATATCGTATTTGCAATTTATTTTCCTTAAAAGTAATATTTCACATCCAAATACAAATTAGGGGCGAATTTGCCACTCAAAAAGTGTGAATATCGTATTTGCAAATTATTTTCCTTAAGAGTCATATTTCACTTATAAATACAAATTAGGGGCAAATTTGCCACTCAAAAAGTGTGAAAATGGTATTTGCAATTTATTTTCCTTAAGAGTCATATTTCACATCCAAATACAAATTAGGGGCAAATTTGCTACTCAAAAAGTGCGAATATCGTGTTTGCAATTTATTTTCCTCAAGAGTCATATTTCACTTAGAAATACAAATTAGGGGCAAATTTGCCACTCAAAAAGTGTGAATATCGTATTTGCAATTTATTTCCCTTAAGAGTAATATTTCACATCCAAATACAATTAGGGCGAATTTGCCACTCCAAAAGTGTGAATATCGTATTTGCAATTTATTTTCCTTAAGAGTCGTATTTCAAATCCAAATACAAATTAGGGGCAAATTTGCCACTCAAAAAGTGTGAATATCGTATTTGCAACTTATTTTCTTTAAGAGTCATATTTCATTTCGAAATACAAATTAGGGGCAAATTAACCACTCAAAAAGTGTGAATATCGTATTTGCAATTTATTTTCTTTAAGAGTTATATTTCACATCCAAATACAAATTAAGGGCAAATTTGCCACTCAAAAAGTGTGAATATCGTATTTGCAATTTATTTTCTTTAAGAGTCATATTTCACATCCAAATACAAATTAGGGGCGAATTTGCCACTCAAAAAGTGTAAATATCGTATTTGCAGTTTATTTTCCTTAAGAGTCATATTTCACATCCAAATACAAATTAGGGGCGAATTTGCCACTCCAAAAGTCTGAATATTGTATTTGCAATATATTTTCTTTAAAAGTCATATTTCACATCCAAATACAAATTAAGGGCAAATTTGTCATTCAAAAAGTGTGAATATCGTTTTTGCAATTTATTTTCCTTAAAAGTCATATTTCACATCCAAATACAAATTAGTGGCAAATTTACCGCTCAAAAAGTGTGAATATCGTATTTGCAACTAATTTTCATAAAGAGTCATATTTCACTACGCAATACAAATTAGGGGCAAATTTGCCACTCAAAAAGTGTAAATATCGTATTTGCAATTTATTTTCCTTAAGAGTCATATTTCACATCCAAATATAAATTAGGGCGAATTTACTACTCAAAAAGTGTGAATATCGTATTTGCAATTTATTTTCCTTAAGAGTCATATTTCACATACAAATACAAATTAGGGATAAATTTAACACTAAAAATTGAAAATATCGTATTTGCAATTTATTTTCCTTAAGTGTCATATTTCACATCCATTTACAAATTAGGGGAAAATTTGCCACTCAAAAAGGGTGAATATCGTATTTGCAACTTATTTTCCTTAAGAATTATATTTCACTTCGAAATACAAATTAGGGGCAAATTTACCATTAAAAAGTGTGAATATCGTATTTGCAATTTATTTTCCTTAAGAGTCATATTTCACATCCAAATACAAATTAGGGCAAATTTGCCACTCAAAAAGTGTGAATATCGTATTTGCAATTTATTTTCTTTAAAAGTCATATTTCACTTCGAAATAAAAATTAGGGGCAAATTTGCCACTCAAAAAGTGTGAATATCGTATTTGCAACTTATTTTCCTTAAGAGTCATATTTCACTTCGAAATAAAAATTAGGGGCAAATTTGCCACTCAAAAAGTGTGAATATCGTATTTGCAACTTATTTTCCTTAAGAGTCATATTTCACTTCGGGGCAAATTTGCCACTTAAAAATTGTGAATATCGTATTTGCAATTTATTTTTCTTAAGAGTCATATTTCACTTCGAAATAAAAATTAGGGGCAAATTTGCCACTCAAAAAGTGTAAATATCGTATTTGCAATTTATTTTCCTTAAGAATCATATTTCACATACAAATACAAATTAGGGGTAAATTTACCACTAAAAATTGTAAATATCGTATTTGTAATTTATTTTCCTTAAGAGTCATATTTCACATCAATATACAAATTAGGGGCAAATTTGCCACTCAAAAAGTGTGAATATCGTATTTGCAACTTATTTTCCTTAAGAGTTATATTTCACTTCGAAATACAAATTAGGGGCAAATTTCCCATTAAAAAGTGTGAATATCGTATTTGCAATTTATTTTCCTTAAGAGTCATATTTTACATCCAAATACAAAATAGGGGCGAATTTGCCACTCAAAAAGTGTGAATATCGTATTTGCAACTAATTTCCATTAAGAGTCATATTTCACTACGCAATACAAATTAGGGCAAATTTGCCACTCAAAAAGTGTGAATATCGTATTTGCAATTTATTTTCCTTAAGAGTCATATTTCACATCCAAATACAAATTAGGGGCAAATTTGCCACTCAAAAAGTGTGAATATCATATTTGCAATTTATTTTCCATAAGAGTCATATTTCACATACAAATACAAATTAGGGATAAATTTACCACTAAAAATTGTTAATATCGTATTTGCAATTTATTTTCTTTAAGTGTCATATTTCACATCCATTTACAAATTAAGGGCAAATTTGCCACTCAAAAAGTGTGAATATCGTATTTGCAACTTATTTTCATTAAGAGTTATATTTCACTTCGAAATACAAATTAGGGGCAAATTTCCCGTTAAAAAGTGTGAATATCGTATTTGCAATTTATTTTACTTAAGAGTCATATTTCACATCCAAATACAAATTAGGGGCAAATTTGCCACTCAAAAAGTGTGAATATCGTATTTGAAACTTATTTTCCTTAAGATTCATATTTCATTTCGGGGTAAATTTGCCACTCAAAAATTGTGAATATCGTATTTGCAATTTATTATCCTTAAGAGTCATATTTCACTTCGAAATAAAAATTAGGGGCAAATTTGCCACTCAAAAATTGTGAATATCGTATTTGCAATTTATTTTCCTTAAGAGTCATATTTCACATCCAAATACAAATTAGGGGCAAATTTGCCACTCAAAAAATGTGAATATCGTATTTGCAACTTATTTTCCTTAAGAGTCATATTTCACATCCAAATACAAATTAGGGGCAAATTTGCCACTCAAAAAGTGTGAATATCGTATTTGCAACTTATTTTCATTAAGAGTCATATTTCACTACGCAATACAAATTAGGGGCAAATTTGCCACTAAAAAAATGTGAATATCGTATTTGCAATTTATTTTCCTTAAGAGTCATATTTCACATCCAAATACAAATTAGGGGCAAATTTGCCACTCAAAAAGTGTGAATATCATATTTGCAATTTATTTTACTTAAGAGTCATATTTCACATACAAATACAAATTAGGGATAAATTTACCACAAAAATTGTAAATATCGTATTTGCTTAAGTGTCATATTTCACATCCATTTACAAATTAAGGGCAAATTTGCCACTCAAAAAGTGTGAATATCGTATTTGCAACTTATTTTCCTTAAGAGTTATATTTCACTTCGAAATACAAATTAGGGGCAAATTTCCAATTAAAAAGTGTGAATATTGTATTTGCAATTTATTTTACTTAAGAGTCATATTTCACATCCAAATAAAAATTAGTGGCAAATTTGCCACTCAAAAAGTGTGAATATCGTATTTACAATTTTATTTCCTTAAGAGTCATATTTCACTTCGAAATAAAAATTAGGGGCAAATTTGCCACTCAAAAAGTGTGAATATCATATTTGCAATTTATTTTACTTAAGAGTCATATTTCACATACAAATACAAATTAGGGATAAATTTACCACTAAAATTGTAAATATCGTATTTGCTTAAGTGTCATATTTCACATCCATTTACAAATTAAGGGCAAATTTGCCACTCAAAAAGTGTGAATATCGTATTTGCAACTTATTTTCCTTAAGAGTTATATTTCACTTCGAAATACAAATTAGGGGCAAATTTCCAATTAAAAAGTGTGAATATTGTATTTGCAATTTATTTTACTTAAGAGTCATATTTCACATCCAAATAAAAATTAGGGGCAAATTTGCCACTCAAAAAGTGTGAATATCGTATTTACAATTTTATTTCCTTAAGAGTCATATTTCACTTCGAAATAAAAATTAGGGGCAAATTTGCCACTCAAAAAGTGTGAATATCGTATTTGCAATTTATTTTCCTTAAGAGTCATATTTCACATATAAATACAAATTAGGGGTAAATTTACCACTAAAAATTGTAAATATCGTATTTGCAATTCATTTTCCTTAAGAGTCATATTTCACATCCATATACAAATTAGGGGCGAATTTGCCACTCAAAAAGTGTGAATATCGTATTTGCAACTTATTTTCCTTAAGAGTTATATTTTACATCGAAATACAAATTAGTGGCAAATTTCCCATTAAAAAGTGTGAATATCGTATTTGCAATTTATTTTCCATAAGAGTCATATTTCACATCCAAATACAAATTAGGGTAAATTTGCCACTAAAAATTGTGAATATCGTATTTGCAATTTATTTTCCTTAAGAGTCATATTTCACATCCAAATACAAATTAGGGGCAAATTTACCACTCCAAAAGTGTGAATATCGTATTTGCAACTTATTTTCTTTAAGAGTCATCTTTCATTTCGAAATACAAATTAGGGGCAAATTTGCCACTCAAAAAGTGTGAATATCGTATATGCAATTTATTTTCCTTAAGAGTCATATTTCACATACAAATACAAATTCGGGGCGAATTTACCACTCAAAAAGTGTGAATATCGTATTTGCAATTTATTTTCTTTAAGGGTCATATTTTACATCCAAATACAAATTAGGGGCAAATTTGCCACTCAAAAAGTGTGAATATCGTATTGGCAATTAATTTTCCTTAAGTGTCATATTTCACTTCGAAATACAAACTAGGGGCAAATTTGCCACTCCAAAAGTGTGAATATCGTATTTGCAATTTATTTTCTTTAAGAGTCATATTTCACATCCAAATACAAATTAGGGCAAATTTGCCATTTAAAAAGTGTGAATATCGTATTTGCAATTTATTTTCCTTAAAAGTAATATTTCACATCCAGATACAAATTAGGGGCGAATTTGCCACTCAAAAAGTGTGAATATCGTATTTGCAAGTTATTTTCCTTAAGAGTCATATTTCACTTAGAAATACAAATTAGGGCAAATTTACCACTCAAAAAGTGTGAATATCGTATTTGCAATTTATTTCCCTTAAGAGTAATATTTCACATCCAAATACAAATTAGGGTAAATTTGCCACTAAAAATTGTGAATATCGTATTTGCAATTTATTTTCCTTAAGAGTCATATTTAACATCCAAATACAATTAGGGCGAATTTGCCACTCCAAAAGTGTGAATATCGTATTTGCAATATATTTTCTTTAAAAGTCATATTTCACATCCAAATACAAATCACGGGCAAATTTGCCACTAAAAAGTGTGAATATCGTATTTGCAATTAATTTTCTATAAGACTCATATTTCAGATCCAAATACAAATTAGGGGCGAATTTGTCACTCAAAAAGTGTGAATATCGTATTTGCAACTTATTTTCCTTAAGAGTAATATTTCACTTCGAAAAACAAATTAGGGGCAAATTTGCCACTCAGAAAGTGTGAATATCGTATTTGCAATTTATTTTCCTTAATAGTCGTATTTCACATCCAAATACAAATTAGGGGCAAATTTGCCACTCAAAAAGTGTGAATATCGTATTTGCAACTTATTTTCCTTAAGAGTCATATTTCACTTCGAAATACAAATTAGGGGCAAATTTGCCACTCAAAAAGAGTAAATATCGTATTTGCAATTTATTTTTCTTAATAGTCATATTTCACTTAGAAATACAAATTAGGGGCAAATGTGCCACTCAAAAACTGTGAATATCGTATTTGCTATTTCTTTTCCTTAAGAGTCATATTTCACATCCAAATTCAAATTATGGGCAAATTTGCCACTCAAAAAGTGTGAATATCGTATTTGCAATTTATTTTCCTTTAGAGTCATATTTCACTTCGAAATATATATTAGGGGGCAAATTTGCCATTTAAAAAGTGTGAATATCGTATTTGCAAAATATTTTCCTTAAGAGTCATATTTCACTTAGAAATACAAATTAGGGGCAAATTTGCCACTCAAAAAGTGGGAATATCGTATTTGCAATTTATTTTCCTTAAGAGTCATATTTCACATCCAAATACAATTAGGGCGAATTTGCCACTCCAAAAGTGTGAATATCGTATTTGCAATATATTTTCTTTAAAAGTCATATTTCACATCCAAATACAAATTAAGGGCAAATTTGTCATTCAAAAAGTGTGAATATCGTTTTTGCAATTTATTTTCCTTAAGAGTCATATTTCACATCCAAATACAAATTAGTGGCAAATTTACCGCTCAAAAAGTGTGAATATCGTATTTGCAACTTATTTTCATAAAGAGTCATATTTCACTACGCAATACAAATTAGGGGCAAATTTGGCACTCAAAAAATGTAAATATCGTATTTGCAATTTATTTTCCTTAAGAGTCATATTTCACATCCAAATATAAATTAGGGGGAATTTACTACTCAAAAAGTGTGAATATCGTATTTGCGATTTATTTTCCTTAAGAGTCATATTTCACATACAAATACAAATTAGGGATAAATTTAACACTAAAAATTGTAAATATCGTATTTGCAATTTATTTTCCTTAAGTGTCATATTTCACATCCAAATACAAATTAGGGGCGAATTTTCCACTCAAAAAGTGTGAATATCGTATTTGCAAATTATTTTCCTTAAGAGTCATATTTCACTTATAAATACAAATTAGGGGCAAATTTGCCACTCAAAAAGTGTGAAAATGGTATTTGCAATTTATTTTCCTTAAGAGTCATATTTCACATCCAAATACAAATTAGGGGCAAATTTGCTATTCAAAAAGTGCGAATATCGTGTTTGCAATTTATTTTCCTCAAGAGTCATATTTCACTTAGAAATACAAATTAGGGGCAAATTTACCACTCAAAAAGTGTGAATATCGTATTTGCAATTTATTTCCCTTAAGAGTAATATTTCACATCCAAATACAAATTAGGGTAAATTTGCCACTAAAAATTGTGAATATCGTATTTGCAATTTATTTTCCTTAAGAGTCATATTTCACATCCAAATACAATTAGGGCGAATTTGCCACTCCAAAAGTGTGAATATCGTATTTGCAATATATTTTCTTTAAAAGTCATATTTCACATCCAAATACAAATTAAGGGCAAATTTGTCATTCAAAAAGTGTGAATATCGTTTTTGCAATTTATTTTCCTTAAGAGTCATATTTCACATCCAAATACAAATTAGTGGCAAATTTACCGCTCAAAAAGTGTGAATATCGTATTTGCAACTTATTTTCATAAAGAGTCATATTTCACTACGTAATACAAATTAGGGGCAAATTTGGCACTCAAAAAGTGTAAATATCGTATTTGCAATTTATTTTCCTTAAGAGTCATATTTCACATCCAAATATAAATTAGGGGGAATTTACTACTCAAAAAGTGTGAATATCGTATTTGCGATTTATTTTCCTTAAGAGTCATATTTCACATACAAATACAAATTAGGGATAAATTTAACACTAAAAATTGTAAATATCGTATTTGCAATTTATTTTCCTTAAGTGTCATATTTCACATCCAAATACAAATTAGGGGCGAATTTGCCACTCAAAAAGTGTGAATATCGTATTTGCAAATTATTTTCCTTAAGAGTCATATTTCACTTATAAATACAAATTAGGGGCAAATTTGCCACTCAAAAAGTGTGAAAATGGTATTTGCAATTTATTTTCCTTAAGAGTCATATTTCACATCCAAATACAAATTAGGGGCAAATTTGCTATTCAAAAAGTGCGAATATCGTGTTTGCAATTTATTTTCCTCAAGAGTCATATTTCACTTAGAAATACAAATTAGGGGCAAATTTGCCACTCAAAAAGTGTGAATATCGTATTTGCAATTTATTTCCCTTAAGAGTAATATTTCACATCCAAATACAAATTAGGGTAAATTTGCCACTAAAAATTGTGAATATCGTATTTGCAATTTATTTTCCTTAAGAGTCATATTTCACATCCAAATACAATTAGGGCGAATTTGCCACTCCAAAAGTGTGAATATCGTATTTGCAATATATTTTCTTTAAAAGTCATATTTCACATCCAAATACAAATTAAGGGCAAATTTGTCATTCAAAAAGTGTGAATGTCGTATTTGCAACTTATTTTCATAAAGAGTCATATTTCACTACGTAATACAAATTAGGGGCAAATTTGGCACTCAAAAAGTGTAAATATCATATTTGCAATTTATTTTCCTTAAGAGTCATATTTCACATCCAAATATAAATTAGGGCGAATTTAATACTCAAAAAGTGTGAATATCGTATTTGCGATTTATTTTCCTTAAGAGTCATATTTCACATACAAATACAAATTAGGGATAAATTTAACACTAAAAATTGTAAATATCGTATTTGCAATTTATTTTCCTTAAGTGTCATATTTCACATCCATTTACAAATTTGGGAAAAATTTGCCACTCAAAAAGTGTGAATATCGTATATGCAATTTATTTTCTTTAAGAGTCATATTTCACATCCAAATACAAATTCGGGGCGAATTTGCCACTTAAAAAGTGTGAATATCGTATTTGCAATTTATTTTCTTTAAGAGTCATATTTCACATCCAAATACAAATTAGGGGCAAATTTGCCACTCAAAAAGTGTGAATATCGTATTTGCAATTAATTTTCCTTAAGTGTCATATTTCACTTCGAAATACAAACTAGGGGCAAATTTGCCACTTCAAAAGTGTGAATATCTTATTTGCAATTTATTTTCTTTAAGAGTCATATTTCACATCCAAATACAAATTAGGGCAAATTTGCCATTTAAAAAGTGTGAATATCGTATTTGCAATTTATTTTCCTTAAAAGTAATATTTCACATCCAAATACAAATTAGGGGCGAATTTGCCACTCAAAAAGTGTGAATATCGTATTTGCAAGTTATTTTCCTTAAGAGTCATATTTCACTTATAAATACAAATTAGGGGCAAATTTGCCACTCAAAAACTGTGAAAATGGTATTTGCAATTTATTTTCCTTAAGAGTCATATTTCACATCCAAATACAAATTAGGGGCAAATTTGCTACTCAAAAAGTGCGAATATCGTGTTAGCAATTTATTTTCCTCAAGAGTCATATTTCACTTATAAATACAAATTAGGGGCAAATTTGTCACTCAAAAAGTGTGAATATCGTATTTGCAATTTATTTCCCTTAAGAGTAATATTTCACATCCAAATACAAATTAGGGTAAATTTGCCACTAAAAATTGTGAATATCGTATTTGCAATTTATTTTCCTTAAGAGTCATATTTCACATCCAAATACAATTAGGGCGAATTTGCCACTCCAAAAGTGTGAATATCGTATTTGCAATTTATTTTCCTAAAAGTCATATTTCAAATCCAAATACAAATTAGGGGCAAATTTGCCACTCAAAAAGTGTGAATATCGTATTTGCAACTTATTTTCTTTAAGAGTCATATTTCATTTCGAAATACAAATTAGGGGCAAATTAACCACTCAAAAAGTGTGAATATCGTATTTGCAATTTATTTTCTTTAAGAGTCATATTTCACATCCAAATACAAATTAAGGGCAAATTTGCCACTCAAAAAGTGTGAATATCGTATTTGCAATTTATTTTCTTTAAGAGTCATATTTCACATCCAAATACAAATTAGGGGCGAATTTGCCACTCAAAAAGTGTGAATATCGTATTTGCAATTTATTTTCCTTAAGAGTCATATTTCACATCCAAATACAAATTATGGCGAATTTGCCACTCCAAAAGTGTGAATATCGTATTGCAATATATTTTCTTTAAAAGTCATATTTCACATCCAAATATAAATTAAGGGCAAATTTGTCATTCAAAAAGTGTGAATATCGTTTTTTCAATTTATTTTCTTTAAAAGTCATATTTCACATCCAAATATAAATTAGTGGCAAATTTACCGCTCAAAAAGTGTGAATATCGTATTTGCAACTTATTTTCATAAAGAGTCATATTTCACTACGCAATACAAATTAGGGGCAAATTTGCCACTCAAAAAGTGTAAATATCGTATTTGCAATTTATTTTCCTTAAGAGTCATATTTCACATCCAAATATAAATTAGGGCGAATTTACTACTCAAAAAGTGTGAATATCGTATTTGCGATTTATTTTCCTTAAGAGTCATATTTCACATACAAATACAAATTAGGGATAAATTTAACACTAAAAATTGTAAATATCGTATTTGCAATTTATTTTCCTTAAGTGTCATATTTCACATCCATTTACAAATTAGGGGAAAATTTGCCACTCAAAAAGTGTGAATATCGTATTTGCAACTTATTTTCCTTAAGAATTATATTTCACTTCGAAATACAAATTAGGGGCAAATTTACCATTAAAAAGTGTGAATATCGTATTTGCAATTTATTTTCCTTAAGAGTCATATTTCACATCCAAATACAAATTAGGGGCAAATTTGCCACTCAAAAAGTGTGAATATCGTATTTGCAACTTATTTTCCTTAAGAGTCATATTTCACTTCGGGGCAAATTTGCCACTCAAAAATTGTGAATATCGTATTTGCAATTTATTTTCCTTAAGAGTCATATTTCACTTCGAAATAAAAATTAGGGGCAAATTTGCCACTCAAAAAGTGTAAATATCGTATTTGCAATTTATTTTCCTTAAGAATCATATTTCACATACAAATACAAATTAGGGGTAAATTTACCACTAAAAATTGTAAATATCGTATTTGTAATTTATTTTCCTTAAGAGTCATATTTCACATCCATATACAAATTAAGGGCAAATTTGCACTCAAAAAGTGTGAATATCGTATTTGCAACTTATTTTCCTTAAGAGTTATATTTCACTTCGAAATACAAATTAGGGGCAAATTTCCCATTAAAAAGTGTGAATATCGTATTTGCAATTTATTTTCCTTAAGAGTCATATTTCACATCCAAATACAAATTATGGGCAAATTTGCCACTCAAAAAGTGTGAATATCGTATTTGCAACTTATTTTCATTAAGAGTCATATTTCACTACGCAATACAAATTAGGGCAAATTTGCCACTCAAAAAGTGTGAATATCGTATTTGCAATTTATTTTCCTTAAGAGTCATATTTCACATCCAAATACAAATTAGGGGCAAATTTGCCACTCAAAAAGTGTGAATATCATATTTGCAATTTATTTTCCATAAGAGTCATATTTCACATACAAATACAAATTAGGGATAAATTTACCACTAAAAATTGTTAATATCGTATTTGCAATTTTTTTTCCTTAAGTGTCATATTTCACATCCATTTACAAATTAAGGGCAAATTTGCCATTCAAAAAATGTGAATATCGTATTTGCAACTTATTTTCCTTAAGAGTTATATTTCACTTCGAAATACAAATTAGGGGCAAATTTCCCATTAAAAAGTGTGAATGTAAGTCCCCTAGTTTTAGGATCAATAACTTCGTTATCTGTAGTATTAAGGTGCGGAATCCCTCAATACGGTGTTATTTTACTAACAACGAATATGTTCGTATTGCGTTTTAACTAGACTTAGCTTTAAACAACGAATCGTCAAAGCCTAGCCTTAGGTTATGTTTTTCTCTGGTTTGTTGAATTCGCAGCAATTGAAATCAGAATGCAAAAGTTATTTTCAGTGTTAACGATTTTACAAAGAAAAATCGTTTAAATATTCTGTCTCGGCTCGGCTCGCATGGGCCAGCAAGTTCAGCCCAACTCGCCTTGCAGCCCAAGCCCATTACCAAGCTCGATTCGCTACTGACTTCCACGAATTCAGTTCTCATCTCGGCTCGTTAATCTCGCGACCTGAGAACTCGACTCGCACAGAATGTATTTATTTCGTATTTAATAATTCGTCTAACTTAACACAATAATATGTTTAACGAATATTACTAACAAAACAAATATTTATTTACAAATCTAAACCAATATACAAACGTAATAATAATTACACTAGTCCTATATCAAGCTAGATCTGTTGTCACAATCTATGTCTCAACAGACTCCCCCTTGACAATAGCTCTAGCGTCTTTATCTTCACGCTGTCTTTGGTCTTCATTTGTAAATCTTACTTCCTGCAAAAATTTTAAGCTTGATGCATGTTTTAACCATCCTATGATAATCTCGTGCTAAATCACCCCAACCAACAGTAGATATGATCTTGTTCTTGTATAACATAATCAAATCTTCCTTTGATAAATTCATCAAATGTCTGTGATCATATACACGAAGAATTTCTTTTTCGCCATTAGGATAATCATCATCAGCTTCAATCATAAAGGCTTCTCCTGTTCCAGCATCTACCCCCCAATATTTCAATTTTCCCAAAATATTCTGAGGCATAGTCTTCATTGGTATTTGCTTAATGCATTTGACCGCTGGATAAACCTTCTTCCTTCTTCTTCTTCCAGTTCTCTGACTAAGTTCGTTTAGCTTTATCATTTTTCCTTTCCTTGGCTTAATCTTCGAAAACTTCATAGATAATCCTTCAGTCCTAATGATACGCTCAACATACTTAGCATAATCATCATCACTTGGATTTTTCATATCTAATCTAGCCAAGTCTCGAATCTCATATCGAGGCAATGAACTAAACACGGTAAGCTTCTTCTCAAAATATTGAACCCCGTCAAACCTTTTGATCGCGAAGAGCTTCAGGTCAGAGTCATAATACCATCCAATAATGCCAGTTTTAAGTACACGCTTTCCAGTAATATCAACTTCTTTCAAAATGCGTTGCTTATTTTCCTTTTTCTTTTTCAGCATTTCTTGGATAAACATAGGATTACCAACCATATGTTTGTATTTGTCCTCTATTTCTTCAACTTCAGTATCTGAATCTTCAGAAGCATTCTCAAAAGCTTCTAAATCAATAACTGATTCTCCTTGTTCATTTACAAAAACAAATTCAGTCGTTGATGGATTCACAACATGTTCATCTACATTTGCATCCAGATCAACACCTTCATCTATCACTGATTCAAATACTGCAGTCCAATCTTCAGGAAGTTTGAACTCTCCTTCTTCAATATCATAATCAATCTCTTCATCTATCTCATCCAGAATATCATCTTCCGAATCTGATAGATTAAGCATTTCCATTCCTAGAGAAAAACATAAATACAAATATATTAATAATTCAAATTCTTTATTGATTTCCCTGAACCAATCTAAGAATTTCTTTATTAATTCTTTTGTATATTTTAACCTAACATATAAACGCAATATAAATATAACTTATAAAATCTTTTATTGATTACCCTGAATCAATCTAAAATCTCTTAAGTCTACTTAACAAATATTAATTAATTTTAAATTCTAATGCATTGTGAATAATCACCAAACATTTAAATTTACTATTAATTACCTTATATAATTTCCAAGTGTTAATTGATCTCATTCATTATCAATTTAACCTTTAAATTATATATCATTTGTCTAGTTAATACGAATACATTTTTAACTTGTTAATTACTTATAAACCTTACGGTCTTAAGTCTATAATCAAATCTAAAATGCATATGTTATTATAAAATTATGACCGCCGAAATTAATCGGAACACGCCGCTCGACTACTCAATAAGTCAGAAGTCTTTCGATCACTATTTTATCTTAACATAATTTTATAAACTTAAATTACCAAACATATTTTACTTAAAATAATAATAACCCTAAGCCAAATATATTTACACAATAATTAAGTTTACACTTGTTCACTACAAACTATTACAAATATTACAGTACTAAGATAATACTAAGCTATCTTACCAGCTTCAGTATCACCCGATACAGTCTTATCTGCACTTGTACCCACTCCAGAACCACTAGCACCAGCACCAGACTCCCCCTGAATAGTAGCTTGCTCACTAGTCTTTGAAGGACCAGTCTGCTCACCACTCGGTGCATTGGGATCATCGTCCTTGTCTTGATCTCTCTTTCTCTTCAACTCATTCTCTCTGCAAGACTCCAGATATACCAATATCTCCCCCTGAGCAGGCTGTCCTGAATGCGATCTCAAGACCAGACTCTCTAAAGAAGATAACTTCAGTCTCTGTACAGTGAAGTCCGCAAGTAACGTCTCATGAGTCTTCATCAACAGATTGTACAATTCACTCTGCTTGAGTATCTGTTGTGAAAGAAGAAGATTGCTCGACACCAGCTCTGGAATCTGAGAAGTAAGCTTCTCCAAATCCTTTACCCTCGACTCTAAGGATGTAATCCTTTCAGCATCAGTCGTTGGAGTAACAGGTATCGTTCTGGGTCCAGGCGGTGTAAGAGACTCAATATGCCAGTCTCTGGTAAGCGGTGTATGAGGTTGAGACAAAGCTTGCGTAAGCAAACTTGTCGCAAATCTAGCTGTTTTGTTCGTCGGAAAATTAGCTCCACGAACTAAATCAGCAACCTCATGCTGTAAAGTTAAACACAATTAAAATCAGTTATTGTTACAGATTACTCTGTCTCAAACTCTAATTAATTGCATAACACTCATAGTTATAGAATTTATATCTCATACTTGAAGCGGTAAAGACATCGATTCCGTAACCACCGGTGCAACCATCTCTACCTGTGGTGTATCCTGAGAAACTGTATACAGAATTAACTGTCTCAGTTCAACTCCTGATAAACAACAAGTTAAGATTATTTAACTTTAATTAATACTAACCTTCTCGAATAGTAAGCGTTCTCGGACGCTTCATCAAAGGAATCTCAACTTCCTCAGTACCTTCCTCCAGAATACTCTTACCCTTCCTCTTCTTTTCAGAAGCAGATGGAGGAGGAGAAGGTGTATTATCAGAATCTTCATCTGAAGCCGTCTCACCATCACGACCTCTAGATGATCTAACAGGATCCTAAATTTTAAATATATTAAACATTTATGATTAGCGTAAGCTCTATCATACAAGTTCTATATATTTAAGATTAATCAGATATAATACCTCAGTTGGTACAACAACTGATCTATCAAGCTGTATCTGCTCATCCTCAAGTAATATAACTTCTGGATGTGCAGCCTCAGCTTCAGCTTCCTGTTCGTATAATGATATTTATATTTTTAAAATCAGAAATAATATCCAATTTACTAAATATCTAATATCAGAATCATTATATAATAATATTATGCATCTATGATCAATAAAAACAATCTATCAACTAAGCATCTATATTATTACATAAGTAACAGATTACCTCAGGTGGTGCCAAGTAACTCTCAATGTCTTGAAGCAAAGGATTTGTCTCATCATCATTCTGCTCCAAAACTTCTTGCACAACCTGTGCAGCAACCTCTTGATTCACCTGCTGATCCACCTGACCAGCCTGAATAAGAACATCCTCAAGGAGCCCTTGTGGATCTTCAGGTTGAGCTTCCTCAGCTACAGGTGCAGGTACAACATCAGCAACAGCAGGAGCAACAACAGCAGCAGGAGCTACGTCCAACCACCCATGATTTGGCGGTGCAACGTAGTTCGGATCAACAATATATCCAAAAAGTGGTCTAATTTCCGGTTTCACCACTCCTTCCTTCCTAATCGTCTGCATAAACATGGCATTATAACCACGTTGATCAATGGTATTCACTGATAAAAACGGCTCAGGAATAACCAAGTTCGGTAGACGCGCACGTATGATAAGCATACAAAACCTCGGGTAGATCATAAATCTAGATCTAACAGAACCCGATATCTGTCTAGCTATCTCTCCAAAAATGTAATCACAAAAACTGTATGGTTTATTGTAAACCAGTGACAGTACAGCCGATAGAATCGCAGGGCTCAACTCATCAAAGCCACCTTTCTTTGCTGCGAAGACTATATTCATCACGTGCCAAAGAAACCTCCACTGACCAATGACCAGAGGCTTCTGGAACTGACGTCCACGCCTGTCTCCTGTATATCCCATACGTCCAATAGCACCCTCAATAAAGTCCATAGGATACTCAATATCCCCGTTCTCCTGTTCTACCGTTCCTAGCTGCAAAATCTCACGAAGATTACCAGCTGAAAAGGTAACAGGTTGTCCACCAACTGTAGCTCGAATCTCTGGCGGAGTGACAGATTCGTCATAAACAATATCCGTCCAGAAATCGTTCAGTATAGTCTGTGAGATAGGAGGATTGGCCGTAATGGCATATCTAATCCTTGATCGTGCTAGAAAACGTAATATATCAGCAACCCTGTCAGCCCGTTTGGCCTCAAGGTTCAGATCAACCAGGATGTTGTGACCCTTATCAAATGCTCTAGCCATATCTGTAATAAATACAAACAACAGATATAATTTAATGCACGATAAAAAATATTTAAACTATTATGTATTATGAATCGAGATTCATCAAACATCTTAGTTTAAAATTGTAATTATATATAACTTGATACAAAAATAATCTCAAGTCGTATATAAAAATTTTACTTATAACTAAAAAGTCTTAAGTCTAATTTAAATCACGTTAGGTACTTGTTATTTTAATAAAAATCTCAAGTCGTTAACGTTAAAAATTATACCGCTAATGTGAAATTAGGACACGCCACTAATTTTCTTCTTAAATTAGTAGACTTTCGATATAATCATATAAGAATTAACACAAATCCATTTCATAAAAGTTATTACTTAAAAAGTCTTAACATTTATATCACTACTTTAAAAAATAAAATTTTTCTAAGTACTGGACTCGCATAAACTGGCCTAACGAGGTGAGGTCAACTCGTTTTGCTTATGAACTCGCTAAACTTATAAAGCAGCTATTGAAGTGAACTCGCTAATCTCATGGATTCGCTAGTCAACTCGCTGCGAGTTGATTCACAATGTCAACTCGTTTCATTCAATCAGGGAGTCGAGGTAAAATCTCAACTCGTTCGATGAACAGCCGTCGATAATTTTTAATTAAAATCGATTAATCTGTTGAATTTAACATGATCTATCAATTGATTTACGTTTATTAACATCCATTTAACATAAACCACAAGGATTTATGTCCAATAACATCGTAATCGACGCAAATCGTTTAGTTTTTAACCCGAAACCCTAAGTTTTATAAAAACTTCAATTTCTTGTTATTTACACGGTGAAATCCGTTGGTTTATACCTCAAAATGTTCGCAATATGAAGGTGTATAAAGTCCTCGGATTGAATAACTCGTTCCCGTAATCTAAGAATCGAAATCAAACGAAAACAATAAATCGCCTCGTTTCGCCTTGTTGACGGATTCGCAAGCTTTACTGAACTCGCGAAGATTGTGGGTTCGGTGGGTGAGCTTGACTCGTTTGACCCCCTTTATACTTATATCCGATTCGCGAGATTTAAGTGGACTCGCAAGTTGATGTCAACTCGCAGAAACAATGAAAAACGCGAATTTTAATTCTAAGTATAAATAAAAACCCGATATTTTCACAAGTCTAAATTATAATTAATTTTCACTTGTATTTGTCACGTTGTTCAACTCAAAAACATTCAGTATGATTTAATTCCGAAGGGTAAGCATAATTAACACAAAAATTAAAAACTAAAACAAAATTACATAATCATAGGTATCAAGTACCATTTTATTAAACACTTGAAACAAAATAAAATACATACACAAAATGAATAAGAATTTATCTGCTTAGGGATCATATTAGTAAGAATAAGCAATTCATGATATATTTAAAAAGTTTAAGCAGATTGGTAGTATACATACCTCATGAAATTCAAATAAATTACTATAAAATTACAACTAAATATATCATTTATACATTTATATTTATAAAACTATATCTTAGGTACCTTTATCCACATAGCATAATTAATAAATGCATTACGCACATAAAGTAAATATTTTAATTATAGATAGTTCAAGACGATTACCAGTATATGATCCACATAAACAAATTATACTCAATTTTCTAAGCAAACTCTTTATTGTTAGTATGAGAATTATCAAGTGCTTCCTATTATATGACATACTGAAGAATTCAAGTAAAACACATAACACTGCATCATTAAATTTTCAAGGTAGCGGTTACTAAATGATGTATCTTTTCGAAACATATAACATACACTTGAATTTTTACGGTTAGACAAATATCAAACATACTTTGAATATGCTATGTTATCTAAGTCTGTACGTAGTACAACAGAAGATTCCTTCTAGCATAATTCAAAATATATTTGAGAATATTAATTTAATTAAAGGTTTCAGTTCTGTACATAGTACAACATAGTTACCAGTAATTAAATTAATACCCATATTGCTACTATTTGTCACTTTAATTAAAATGCATGATAACAGTGTATGGTAATACCATCATTCAACATTTAAGACTTAATGTCATACATCATAGAATAGTTACACAAAATAATAAACAAGTAGTTAATTAAATTCTTAAGACTTAGAAAATTTCATATAATTTGCCTACCAGTACATCATATGATGAAGCCATCTAAAATTTTACTAAAAATAGACAAATTATAACTTGTGGATATAGGTGTATAATCAAATAAATATAAACACATACCTGATAGAACCGCTGTAGTTCTAAAGCAACTTTATTTGAACCTACTACCATATCATACTTAGGACTTAAGCTTTATTATTGTGAAGCTTATTCTCCTAATGTACTATCATTTCCCGTAGTTTTTGCAAATAAAAACTTAAATGAAGGCGATTCCCCTTAGGTAACAAGCAAATGAATGCCATACGCCCTTTTTTTTTTTTTTTTATAATTTTTTTTAATAATAAACACATAAATACTAACTATTACAAGAATACCCTTGGAAGACTAATCACTCTGGATTTCTCATTCCGTTTAGTTGAACCAACGTCTCAAATCTTGCTCTGTCGAACGCCTTTGTGTATAAGTCTGCTAAGTTATCCAATGATGGAACCTTAACTAACTTTATCAATTTCTTTTCAGCACAATCTCTAATAAAATGATGTCGAATATCAATATGCTTAGTTTTACTGTGCTTTACTGGATTATTGGTGATCGACATAGTAGATTCGTTATCAATCATCATAGGAGTATTGGTTATATTTAACCCGTAATCCCGCAGTTGCTGTTGAATCCAAAGAACTTGCGAGCAACAGCTGCCAGCTGCAACATACTCAGCTTCACATGTAGAAATGGCTACCGAGGTTTGCTTCTTGCACTGCCAGGATACTAATCTACCTCCTAAGAATTGACATCCTCCAGTCGTAGATTTCCTATTCTGATTGCATCCTCCATAATCCGAATCAGTATAAGCTACGAGATCTAAGTCTCCATCAATCGGATACCAAAGACCCAGCTTAGGTTTCCCTTTGAGGTAACGAAAGATTCGTTTAACAGCTTGCATGTGTGACTCTTTCGGATTAGCCTGATATCTTGCGCATAAACAAACAGCAAACATGATGTCAGGCCTAGAGGCTGTAAGATACATTAGTGATCCGATCATGGCTCTATAAAGAGTTGGATCCACATCGCTATCACTCGATGTATCTGGACCTAATCCATGATTGACTGGAATTGGAGTATTGTAGACCTTACTTTCATCCATCTTGAAACGTTCTAATAGCTCATATGTATATTTAGATTGATGAATAAAGAATCCATCCTTCTTTTGATCAACTTGTAATCCTAAGAAGAAATTCAACTCTCCCATTGCAGACATTTCAAACCTTTTTCTCATGACTTTCTCAAATTCTTGACACATCTTTTCATCAGACGATCCAAAGATAATGTCATCAACATACACTTGTACAAGAAGAAAGTCTTTCTTTTTCCACTTCACAAATAGTGTACTATCAATTGATCCTCTTGTAAATCCATTCTCAAGTAGATACGTTGATAGTGTTCCATACCATGCCCTAGGTGCTTGATGTAATCCATATAGAGCCTTATTCAAACGATATACTCTATCTGGATACTCAGGATTAGCAAACCCTGGCGGTTGTGAAACATACACCAATTCTTCCACTTTGCCATACAAAAAGGCACTCTTAACATCCAACTGATACACTTTTATACCATAATATGATGCGAATGCTAAGAATACTCTAATTGCTTCTAGCCTAGCAACTGGTGCAAACACTTCATTGTAATCAATACCTTCTTGTTGATTAAAACCTTGAACCACTAGACGAGCTTTATTGCGAGTAACGATACCTTTATCATCTCTCTTACACTTAAATACCCATCTAGTTCCAATTGGATATTCTCCCTTTGGTAGGTCAACCAACTCCCATACTTGTAATTTAGAGAACTGAGATAGTTCTTCTTGCATTGCTTCTACCCACGAGTTTTCTTTTAAAGCCATTTGAACATTTTTAGGCTCGACTTGTGAGATAAAGCATGAATATAGACATTGATTAGGAATCCCTGTCTCTTTCATTGCAGTATACAAGCTTTGGTATTCAGAATTCTCAGACGTATTAGTTCTGGATTGATGCCTAGTTTGAACCGGAGTATTAATATCACCGATGATGTTTTCAACTGGATGATTCTTACTCGTTCTAGTTGTAGTAACTGGTTCAACTGGTATCTCATCTTCCAAATTAGTACCAATTTCTTCCAATTCAGGTACATCTTCCGTACGTGCTGAAGATATTCTTAGATGTTTCAAAGGAGTAAGTATGTCATCAAACTTTGTATGAAGATCATCAAGATCTTCTGTTTCTAGAGACTTATCCTCTGAAGGTTTTTGTGACTCACTTGTGGAAGCTTTATCTGAGTCAACAGTAGTCTTGATTCCAGACTGCTTAACACTCGATGTTGAAGCGGGACCAATATTCTCATCTTCAAACACTAAATGTTCAGCTATCTCTGAATCACTGACATAGTCACTAATAGGAACTTTAAATGATGCAAAAAGATCAGAATAATCAAATTGCCAATCTAAGCCCTTATGAACATCCGGTGAATAGCTTGTAACCTCAATATTATAAACTACCTCCAAACGTCCTGTGACTTTATTAAAGACTCTCTTATTTGGCGAATTGGGCATATAACCTAGGAAAAATCCTTCGTCAGCCTTCTCACCAAATTTTGCTTGATGTCCAGTCTTTAATATGGTGCATGAAACTCCAAAGGGTTCAAACCCTTTTAAGTTAGGTTTCTTATTGTTCAAAAGCTCATAACAAGTCTTGTTATGTCTCTTAACCGTAAGAACTCTATTAAGAACATAACATGCTGTATTCACTGCTTCTGCCCAAAAGATGACCGGAAGCTTTGAATCAGCAAGCATTGTTCTAGCAGCTTCAATCAACGTTCTATTCTTCCTTTCAGCAACACCATTCTGTTGAGGTTCATAAGGTGCACTGAATTGATGTAATATCCCTTTGCTTAAGCAATAGATATTCAACGTTGAATTCTTAAACTCTGTTCCATTGTCACTACGAATACGCTTAACTCTCTTTTTATAGACATTCTCTACTAGATCAAAGAACTCAATTAGAATTCCAGGAGTCTCATCCTTTGATCCCAAAAAGAATACCCATGAGAATCTAGAATAGTCATCTGTGACAACCAAACAGTACCATTTGCCACCTAGACTTCTCTTGCTTATAGGGCCGAAGAGATCCATATGTAGCAATTCAAATGGCAAGGAGATAGAGTTTTCAGTCTTAGGTCTGTGTGGTTTCTTGTGCTGCTTTCCTTTCATGCAAGGAACACACTTATCCTCAGACTCGAAACGTTTTTGTGGTACACCTAGAACCAAACCATTTTTGGTTATATAATTCATCTTTCTCCAGTTTAGATGTGCCATTCTCCTATGCCATAACAGAGCATCTGTTTCCGAAGCCTTGGACAATAAACATGTAGACACCATTGAAGAGTTAGGAACACCCATGTTGATAGCATAGATGTCCTTCTTCCTTGGCGCCCTCATCAATATCCATTCATCAGGAATTTTAAAACCTGGCTTCAGGACTAAGGCCTCCTTTTCATTGAAATAAACTGGATGACCTTTATCACAGACTTGGGAAACACTCACTAGGTTGTGTGTAAGTTCTTCAACATAGTTCACATCCTCAAGAGTCAAAGTTCCATTTGAAACTTTTCCTTTTCCCGAAATTACTCCTCCTTTATCTCCTGCAAAATTTACTTTTTGCTTGAGACTATCCTTGAAGTCCTTCAGTAGACTTCTTTCACCGGTCATGTGCCTCGAGCATCCACTGTCTACATACCACCAACTGTCCTTGTTCACAGCATGCTCCTGCACATAACACAAAACACGATCAGTTATCAAGAGGGACCCAAGCCATTACGGTCTTGGTTTGTCCCTTATCATCAACAAACTTAAGCTCTTTAAAATAACCATTCTTCCCATCAGGAGCTTTGGTTACTTTCGAAGTAGCTTGAGTTTGTGGACGATCAGCCTTAAGAGGTGAATTTGAGGAGAACCTCTTAGGCACAAAAGTATGAGCTCTATTATGATAATTATAATTAAACTCATGTGATCGCGAAGTAGTGCCACTTTCATAATGACTATGGCCTCTACTTGGAGTTCTAAACCTCGACGGTGTCACATCCCTAGACTTATGGACATAATTATCACTTTGAGTATATGACCGTTTAGGTTTAGGTGGGGAGACACTATGCTTACCATCTCTTTTAAGAATGTTCACAGGTTTATTACCTAACTTAGGTTTGGTATCTAACCCGTCTACAGTCATATCAGAGTCGGTCTGTGTCTTTTCCTCAATCACAAGCTTATGTGGTGCTTCAGGCTTTTTGTTAGGACAACACGAAGCCACGTGTCCTTTTTGATGACATTTGAAACATGACATCTGCTTGCGTGATTTGCTCACTTTTGCTTTCTCATCCGGAGTCTTAGGCACTAAAGGTTTAAGCTGTTCCTTATCAACTTTATCATTAATCTTAGCATCGTTAATCACTCCACCCGATACAAAATGTATTTTGGTGAACTGAGAAGCCTTGCTATTATCTAATGATACGTTCTTAATAACATCTTTCTGTGCCTCTGACTGTTCAGGTTTATCAGCTACTAAAATCTCAGGATTAACTTCAGTCATCTCAGAGTCCTCAGGAATAGGAGTGTAATTGGCATTAAAAGGCGGGGATACATCATTGTAACCTAACCCAGTCTTGTCCTTTACACTACGTTGAGCATCTAACATTTTATCCATTTGAGATGTCCTATAATTCTCAAGTTTACGGTTTTGCTCAATTAACCTTAAATTAAGGTTCACTATTTCCTGATCCTTACTAGCAATCGTCTCATTTAAGTCTTTGATATTCATATAGAGACCATCTATGACAACAGATTTTTCACTTATGGTATCTCTAAGTTTTGTTCTATCCAACGCATCAGACTTAATTTTATCTTTTAAGACCTGTTTATCATCACTTAATCTACGAACATCCATAATAGCTTGATCAAGTTCAGATCTAACAGTCTTATAAGATTCCTTATCCATATTTAATTGTGATGACAGATTACTATTTGACACAGTTAAGACACTATTCTGAGACTGTAAATCAGTAACTAAGTAACAAACATCAGCAAGATTAAGAATATCTAAACATACCTTCTTCTTGTCAGTTTGTAATTCAGCCATACGTGCCACTAATTCTTCAGGACTCATATCTGGAGTTGAATCCATATATAGCACATCATCATCACTTGCCCTTTTTTCAGACTCAGCCACCTCTACTCTCTGTTCCATGTCAGTGGGCATGTAGGACACTGATCCAGCAGTTGTTTCTTCGATCTCGGCCATCAAAGCTTCTTCAGAATGAGCTTGCCAATCATACGAGCCATCCAACTGCTTCACCACTAAGGCTTTGGAAGCAAGAGTACTTCCCGAACCTTGTTTTCCTTGTGCTTCTACTTTAGGTCTTTGGCATTCTCTAGCAAAATGACCAATACCCTGACAGTTAAAGCATCTGACCTTGGTTTTATCAAACCCTGATCTATTGCCCAACACCTTTCTACCAGTTTTCTTGAGGAAATTCTTCACCTTTCTAGATATCAACGCTAGTTGATCTTGAAGTTCCAGTTCCTCAAGATAATCAGAATCTATCTGCTCATAATCCTCATCAAATAGAATAGGATCATTGATCTTTCCTTCTATGTAGTTCTCATATGATGCCACAAAGGAAGCAAGAACAGACAGTTGCTGTTCAGCAGATTTCACACTCATCGGCATCTTCTGATGCTCTTGAGGTGACTTCTCAGAATTCTTTCCCTTTGTCTCATCACCAGAGGAGGAAATAAAGCACAGATCTTCAGTGATCATCTCTCCATTTTCATTAGTATCACCAACTAACAGTGCAGTGGTCGAACTCGATGACGCAGTCGAAAGACTTGACTTTCCATGATACAGCCCAGGGTTCTGAACCTGATCAGAATCACTATCTCTTGACTTCTTGGAGAAATCATAACCTTTCAGCTTGTCAATGACTTGCTCTAAGGTCATAGTAGAATACCTAGTTTCGTTATCCTTAATCATAACACCATACATTTCCCATTTAGAAGGCAAACCCTCAAGGAACTTGTCGGTTTTAGATACTTCTTCTTCAAAAATTTCATGGTATTCTAATTCACTTAGCAGATGGTAGAATCGTGTAACATAGGCATCAAGATCTTCTCCTTTTAAAGCTTTAAACATAGTAAACTGCTTTTTAAGAAGACTCTTCTTGCCAGCTCTCACCTGTGGACTTCCCTCACCTCTTTTCTCTAAAGCTTCCCAGAGCGCTTTAGCAGTATGAAAAGACTTGAGTTGATGAGCAAGGGATTTAGGAAGACACATCTTTATGCAAGAATGTGATTTATTCTCATTTCTGTACGCTTCCTTCTCTTGATCACTCATGTTTGCATAGGTAAGAACTACAGTAGCATTTTGAACAGTTTGAGTAGGTGGGGTGTATCCACTCTTGATACACATCCAGATAGACAGATCATGGAATCTACAGTAAGATTCAAATCTGTCCTTCCAATTGTAGTAATCCTCGATTCTTAACAACTTAGGTGGAACGTTTGACTTTCCCACCTCGTGGTCCATTTCGATCATTCTACTTAAGTCAGACATCTTAAAAACGTAAAATTAAACTGTTTCAGCGAATTCAGAAATCTCAACTCGCAAGACTCAGCTCAACTCGCAATCTCAGCTCGACTCGCAGAATTTGTCGATTCGCAAGCCTCAGTTCGGATTGCTAAAAGATGTCGATTCGCAAGTGATGTCGATTCGCGAGAGATCTCGGTTCGACTTGCAAGCCTCAGTTCGACTCGCTAGTTCAACTCGGTTCGCAGGCGACGCTGGAACCCTAATCTCGACTCGCGAAACGGCTGTTAAACCTGAAAAACGAATTTTAAGGTATTTTTACGAACGAAACTGAGAAATTCGACTGTAAACTAACCCTAAAACTTCCAGAGAATGATTTTGATCGTTAGTATTGCAATAATGCACGTAAAAACGACCCGAATCAAAAACGCAATAAACTAAAACTCACGAACACACTCGTATCTAGCCCGAAAGCTCTGATACCAGATGTAAGTCCCCTAGTTTTAGGATCAATAACTTCGTTATCTGTAGTATTAAGGTGCGGAATCCCTCAATACGGTGTTATTTTACTAACAACGAATATGTTCGTATTGCGTTTTAACTAGACTTAGCTTTAAACAACGAATCGTCAAAGCCTAGCCTTAGGTTATGTTTTTCTCTGGTTTGTTGAATTCGCAGCAATTGAAATCAGAATGCAAAAGTTATTTTCAGTGTTAACGATTTTACAAAGAAAAATCGTTTAAATATTCTGTCTCGGCTCGGCTCGCATGGGCCAGCAAGTTCAGCCCAACTCGCCTTGCAGCCCAAGCCCATTACCAAGCTCGATTCGCTACTGACTTCCACGAATTCAGTTCTCATCTCGGCTCGTTAATCTCGCGACCTGAGAACTCGACTCGCACAGAATGTATTTATTTCGTATTTAATAATTCGTCTAACTTAACACAATAATATGTTTAACGAATATTACTAACAAAACAAATATTTATTTACAAATCTAAACCAATATACAAACGTAATAATAATTACACTAGTCCTATATCAAGCTAGATCTGTTGTCACAATCTATGTCTCAACAGTGAATATCGTATTTGCAATTTATTTTACTTAAGAGTCATATTTCACATCCAAATACAAATTAGGGGCAAATTTGCCACTCAAAAAGTGTGAATATCGTATTTGCAACTTATTTTCCTTAAGAGTCATATTTCATTTCGGGGTAAATTTGCCACTCCAAAATTGTGAATATCGTATTTGCAATTTATTATCCTTAAGAGTCATATTTCAATTCGAAATAAAAATTAGGGGCAAATTTGCCACTCAAAAAGTGTGAATATCGTATTTGCAACTTATTTTCCTTAAGAGTTATATTTCACTTCGAAATATAAATTAGGGGCAAATTTCCCATTAAAAAGTGTGAATATCGTATATGCAATTTATTTTCCTTAAGAGTCATATTTCACATCCAAATACAAATTAGGGGCAAATTTGCCACTCAAAAAGTGTGAATATCGTATTTGCAACTTATTTTCCTTAAGAGTCATATTTCACATCCAAATACAAATTAGGGGCAAATTTGCCACTCAAAAAGTGTGAATATCGTATTTGCAACTTATTTTCAATAAGAGTCATATTTCACTATGCAATACAAATTAGGGGCAAATTTGTCACTCAAAAAGTGTGAACATCGTATTTGCAATTTATTTTCCATAAAAGTCATATTTCACATACAAATACAAATTAGGGGCAAATTTGCCACTCAAAAAGTGTGAATATCATATTTGCAATTTATTTTCCTAAAGAGTAATATTTCACATACATATACAAATAAGGGATAAATTTACCACTAAAAATTGTAAATATCGTATTTGCAATTTATTTTCCGTAAGTGTCATATTTCACATCCATTTACAAATTAAGGGCAAATTTGCCACTCAAAAAGTGTGAATATCGTATTTGCAACTTATTTTCCTTAAGAGTTATATTTCACTTCGAAATACAAATTAGGGGCAAATTTCCCATTAAAAAGTGTGAATATCGTATTTGCAATTTATTTTACTTAAGAGTCATATTTCACATCCAAATACAAAGTATAGGCAAATTTGCCACTCAAAAAGTGTGAATATCGTATTTGCAACTTATTTTCCTTAAGAGTCGTATTTCATTTCGGGGAAAATTTGCCACTCAAAAATTGTGAATATCGTATTTGCAATTTATTATCCTGAAGAGTCATATTTCACTTCGAAATAAAAATTATGGGCAAATTTGCCACTCAAAAAGTGTGAATATCGTATTTGCAATTTATTATCCTTAAGAGTCATATTTCACATACAAATACAAATAAGGGATAAATTTACCACTAAAATTTGTAAATATCGTATTTGCAATTTATTTTCCGTAAGTGTCATATTTCACATCCATTTAAAAATTAAGGGCAAATTTGCCACTCAAAAAGTGTGAATATCGTATTTGTAACTTATTTTCCTTAAAAGTTATATTTCACTTCGAAATACAAATTAGGGCAAATTTCCCATTAAAAAGTGTGAATATCGTATTTGCAATTTATTTTACTTAAGAGTCATATTTCACATCCAAATACAAATTAGGGGCAAATTTGCCACTTAAAAAGTGTGAATATCGTATTTGAAACTTATTTTCCTTAAGAGTCATATATCATTTCGGGGTAAATTTGCCACTCAAAAATTGTGAATATCGTATTTGCAATTTATTATCCTTAAGAGTCATATTTCAATTCGAAATAAAAATTAAGGGCAAATTTGCCACTAAAAAAGTGTGAATATCGTATTTTCAACTTATTTTCCTTAAGAGTCATATTTCACATCCAAATACAAATTAGGGGCAAATTTGCCACTCAAAAAGTGTGAATATCGTATTTGCAACTTATTTTCATAAAGAGTCATATTTCACATCCAAATACAAATTAGGGGCAAATTTGCCACTCAAAAAGTGTGAATATCGTATTTGCTACTTATTTTCCTTAAGAGTCATATTTCACATCCAAATACAAATTAGGGGCAAATTTGCCACTCAAAAAGTGTGAATATCGTATTTGCAACTTATTTTCATAAATAGTCATATTTCACTACGCAATACAAATTAGGGGCAAATTTGCCACTCAAAAAGTGTAAATATCGTATTTGCAATTTATTTTCCTTAAGAGTCATATTTCACATCCAAATATAAATTAGGGCGAATTTACTACTCAAAAAGTGTGAATATCGTATTTGCAACTTATTTTCATTAAGAGTCATATTTCACTTCGAAATACAAATTAGGTGCAAATTTGCCAATCAAAAAGTGTGAAAATGATATTGGCAATTTATTTTCCTTAGAGTCATATTTCACATCTAAATACAAATTAGGGGCAAATTTGCCACTCAAATAGTGTGAATATCGTATTTGAAACTTATTTTCCTTAAGAGTCATATTTCACTTCGAAATATAAATTAGGTGCAAATTTGCCTATCAAAAAGTATGAAAATGATATTTGCAATTTATTTTCCTTAGATTCATATTTCACATCTAAATACAAATTAGGGGCGAATTTGTCACTCAAAAAGTGTGAATATCGTATTTGCAATTTATTTTCCTTAAGAGTCATATTTCACATCCAAATACAAATTAATGGCAAATTTGCCACTCCAAAAGTGTGAATATCGTATTTGCAATATATTTTCTTTAAAAGTCATATTTCACATCCAAATACAAATTAAGGGCAAATTTGTCATTCAAAAAGTGTGAATATCGTTTTTGCATTTTATTTTCCTTAAGAGTCATATTTCACATCCAAATACAAATTAGTGGCAAATTTACCGCTCAAAAAGTGTGAATATCGTATTTGCAACTTATTTTCATAAAGAGTCATATTTCACTACGCAATACAAATTAGGGGCAAATTTGGCACTCAAAAAGTGTAAATATCGTATTTGCAATTTTTTTTCCTTAAGAGTCATATTTCACAACCAAATATAAATTAGGGCGAATTTACTACTCAAAAAGTGTGAATATCGTATTTGCGATTTATTTTCCTTAAGAGTCATATTTCACATACAAATACAAATTAGGGATAAATTTAACACTAAAAATTGTAAATATCGTATTTGCAATTTATTTTCCTTAAGAGTCATATTTCACATACAAATACAAATTAGGGATAAATTTACCACTAAAAATTGTAAATATCGTATTTGCAATTTATTTTCCTTAAGAGTCATATTTCACATACAAATACAAATTAGGGATAAATTTACCACTAAAAATTGTAAATATCGTATTTGCAATTTATTTTCTTTAAGTGTCATATTTCACTACGCAATACAAATTAGGGCAAATTTGCCACTCAAAAAGTGTGAATATCGTATTTGCAATTTATTTTTCTTAAGAGTCATATTTCACATCCAAATACAAATTAGGGGCAAATTTGCCACTCAAAAAGTGTGAATATCATATTTGCAATTTATTTTCCATAAGAGTCATATTTCACATACAAATACAAATTCGGGATAAATTTACCACTAAAAATTGTTAATATCGTATTTGCAATTTATTTTCTTTAAGTGTCATATTTCACATCCATTTACAAATTAAGGGCAAATTTGCCACTCAAAAAGTGTGAATATCGTATTTGCAACTTATTTTCATTAAGAGTTATATTTCACTTCGAAATACAAATTAGGGGCAAATTTCCCGTTAAAAAGTGTGAATATCGTATTTGCAATTTATTTTACTTAAGAGTCATATTTCACATCCAAATACAAATTAGGGGCAAATTTGCCACTCAAAAAGTGTGAATATCGTATTTGAAACTTATTTTCCTTAAGATTCATATTTCATTTCGGGGTAAATTTGCCACTCAAAAATTGTTAATATCGTATTTGCAATTTATTATCCTTAAGAGTCATATTTCAATTCGAAATAAAAATTAGGGGCAAATTTGCCACTCAAAAAGTGTGAATATCGTATTTGCAACTTATTTTCATTAAGAGTCATATTTCACTACGCAATACAAATTAGGGGCAAATTTGCCACTCAAAAAATGTGAATATCGTATTTGCAATTTATTTTCCTTAAGAGTCATATTTCACATCCAAATACAAATTAGGGGCAAATTTGCCACTCAGAAAGTGTGAATATCATATTTGCAATTTATTTTACTTAGGAGTCATATTTCACATACAAATACAAATTAGGGATAAATTTACCACAAAAATTGTAAATATCGTATTTGCTTAAGTGTCATATTTCACATCCATTTACAAATTAAGGGCAAATTTGTCACTCAAAAAGTGTGAATATCGTATTTGCAACTTATTTTCCTTAAGAGTTATATTTCACTTCGAAATACAAATTAGGGGCAAATTTCCAATTAAAAAGTGTGAATATTGTATTTGCAATTTATTTTACTTAAGAGTCATATTTCACATCCAAATACAAATTAGGGCCAAATTTGCCACTCAAAAAGTGTGAATATCGTATTTGCAATTTTATTTCCTTAAGAGTCATATTTCACTTCGAAATAAAAATTAGGGGCAAATTTGCCACTCAAAAAGTGTGAATATCGTATTTGCAATTTATTTTCCTTAAGAGTCATATTTCACATATAAATACAAATTAGGGGTAAATTTACCACTAAAAATTGTAAATATCGTATTTTCAATTCATTTTCCTTAAGACTCATATTTCACATCCATATACAAATTAGGGGCGAATTTGCCACTCAAAAAGTGTGAATATCGTATTTGCAACTTATTTTCCTTAAGAGTTATATTTTACATCGAAATACAAATTAGTGGCAAATTTCCCATTAAAAAGTGTGAATATCGTATTTGCAATTTATTTTCCATAAGAGTCATATTTCACGTCAAAATACAAATTAGGGGCAAATTTGCCACTCAAAAAGTGTGAATATTGTATTTGCAACTTATTTTCCTTAAGCGTCATATTTCACTTCGAAATACAAATTAGGGGCAAATTTGCCACTCAAAAAATGTGAATATCGTATTTGCAATTTATTTCCCTTAAGAGTCATATTTCACATCCAAATACAAATTAGGGTAAATTTGCCACTAAAAATTGTGAATATCGTATTTGCAATTTATTTTCCTTAAGAGTCATATTTCACATCCAAATACAAATTAGGGGCAAATTTACCACTCCAAAAGTGTGAATATCGTATTTGCAACTTATTTTCTTTAAGAGTCATCTTTCATTTCGAAATACAAATTAGGGGCAAATTTGCCACTCAAAAAGTGTGAATATCGTATATGCAATTTATTTTCCTTAAGAGTCATATTTCACATCCAAATACAAATTCGGGGCGAATTTACCACTCAAAAAGTGTGAATATCGTATTTGCAATTTATTTTCTTTAAGAGTCATATTTTACATCCAAATACAAATTAGGGGCAAATTTGCCACTCAAAAAGTGTGAATATCGTATTGGCAATTAATTTTCCTTAAGTGTCATATTTCACTTCGAAATACAAACTAGGGGCAAATTTGCCACTCCAAAAGTGTGAATATCGTATTTGCAATTTATTTTCTTTAAGAGTCATATTTCACATCCAAATACAAATTAGGGCAAATTTGCCATTTAAAAAGTGTGAATATCGTATTTGCAATTTATTTTCCTTAAAAGTAATATTTCACATCCAGGTACAAATTAGGGGCGAATTTGCCACTCAAAAAGTGTGAATATCGTATTTGCAAGTTATTTTCCTTAAGAGTCATATTTCACTTAGAAATACAAATTAGGGCAAATTTACCACTCAAAAAGTGTGAATATCGTATTTGCAATTTATTTCCCTTAAGAGTCATATTTCACATCCAAATACAATTAGGGCGAATTTGCCACTCCAAAAGTGTGAATATCGTATTTGCAATTTATTTTCCTAAAAGTCATATTTCAAATCCAAATACAAATTAGGGGCAAATTTGCCACTCAAAAAGTGTGAATATCGTATTTGCAATTTATTTTCCTTAAGAGTCATATTTCACATCCAAATACAAATTAAGGGCAAATTTGCCACTCCAAAAGTGTGAATATCGTATTTGCAATATATTTTCTTTAAAAGTCATATTTCACATCCAAATACAACTTAAGGGCAAATTTGTCATTCAAAAAGTGTGAATATCGTATTTGCAATTTATTTTCTTTAAGTGTCATATTTCACATCCAAATACAAATTAGGGGCGAATTTGCCACTCAAAAAGTGTGAATATCGTATTTGCAATTTATTTTCCTTAAGAGTCATATTTCACATCCAAATACAAATTAGGGGATAATTTGCCACTCCAAAAGTGTGAATATCGTATTTGCAATATATTTTCTTTAAAAGTCATATTTCACATCCAAATACAAATTAAGGGCAAATTTGTCATTCAAAAAGTGTGAATATCGTTTTTGCAATTTATTTTCCTTAAGAGTCATATTTCACATCCAAATACAAATTAGTGGCAAATTTACCGCTCAAAAAGTGTGAATATCGTATTTGCAACTTATTTTCATAAAGAGTCATATTTCACTATGCAATACAAATTAGGGGCAAATTTGGCACTCAAAAAGTGTAAATATCGTATTTGCAATTTATTTTCCTTAAGAGTCATATTTCACATCCAAATATAAATTAGGGCGAATTTACTACTCAAAAAGTGTGAATATCGTATTTGCAATTTATTTTCCTTAAGAGTCATATTTCACTACGCAATACAAATTAGGGCAAATTTGCCACTCAAAAAGTGTGAATATCGTATTTGCAATTTATTTTCCTTAAGAGTCATATTTCACATCCAAATACAAATTAGGGGCAAATTTGCCACTCAAAAAGTGTGAATATCATATTTGCAATTTATTTTCCATAAGAGTCATATTTCACATACAAATACAAATTAGGGATAAATTTACCACTAAAAATTGTTAATATCTTATTTGCAATTTTTTTTCCTTAAGTGTCATATTTCACATCCATTTACAAATTAAGGGCAAATTTGCCATTCAAAAAATGTGAATATCGTATTTGCAACTTATTTTCCTTAAGAGTTATATTTCACTTCGAAATACAAATTAGGGGCAAATTTCCCATTAAAAAGTGTGAATATCGTATTTGCAATTTATTTTACTTAAGAGTCATATTTCACATCCAAATACAAATTAGGGGCAAATTTGCCACTCAAAAAGTGTGAATATCGTATTTGCAACTTATTTTCCTTAAGAGTCATATTTCATTTCGGGGTAAATTTGCCACTCCAAAATTGTGAATATCGTATTTGCAATTTATTATCCTTAAGAGTCATATTTCAATTCGAAATAAAAATTAGGGGCAAATTTGCCACTCAAAAAGTGTGAATATCGTATTTGCAACTTATTTTCCTTAAGAGTTATATTTCACTTCGAAATACAAATTAGGGGCAAATTTCCCATTAAAAAGTATGAATATCGTATATGCAATTTATTTTCCTTAAGAGTCATATTTCACATCCAAATACAAATTAGGGGCAAATTTGCCACTCAAAAAGTGTGAATATCGTATTTGCAACTTATTTTCCTTAAGAGTCATATTTCACATCCAAATACAAATTAGGGGCAAATTTGCCACTCAAAAAGTGTGAATATCGTATTTGCAACTTATTTTCAATAAGAGTCATATTTCACTATGCAATACAAATTAGGAGCAAATTTGCCACTCAAAAAGTGTGAACATCGTATTTGCAATTTATTTTCCATAAGAGTCATATTTCACATACAAATACAAATTAGCGGCAAATTTGCCACTCAAAAAGTGTGAATATCATATTTGCAATTTATTTTCCTTAAGAGTCATATTTCACATACATATACAAATAAGGGATAAATTTACCACTAAAAATTGTAAATTTCGTATTTGCAATTTATTTTCCGTAAGTGTCATATTTCACATCCATTTACAAATTAAGGGCAAATTTGCCACTCAAAAAGTGTGAATATCGTATTTGCAACTTATTTTCCTTAAGAGTTATATTTCACTTCGAAATACAAATTAGGGGCAAATTTCCCATTAAAAAGTGTGAATATCGTATTTGCAATTTATTTTACTTAAGAGTCATATTTCACATCCAAATACAAAGTATAGGCAAATTTGCCACTCAAAAAGTGTGAATATCGTATTTGCAAGTTATTTTCCTTAAGAGTCGTATTTCATTTCGGGGAAAATTTGCCACTTAAAAATTGTGAATATCGTATTTGCAATTTATTATCCTTAAGAGTCATATTTCACTTCGAAATAAAAATTATGGGCAAATTTGCCACTCAAAAAGTGTGAATATCGTATTTGCAATTTATTATCCTTAAGAGTCATATTTCACATACAAATACAAATAAGGGATAAATTTACCACTAAAAATTGTAAATATCGTATTTGCAATTTATTTTCCGTAAGTGTCATATTTCACATCCATTTAAAAATTAAGGGCAAATTTGCCACTCAAAAAGTGTGAATATCGTATTTGCAACTTATTTTCCTTAAAAGTTATATTTCACTTCGAAATACAAATTAGGGGCAAATTTCCCATTAAAAAGTGTGAATATCGTATTTGCAATTTATTTTACTTAAGAGTCATATTTCACATCCAAATACAAATTAGGGGCAAATTTGCCACTTAAAAAGTGTGAATATCGTATTTGAAACTTATTTTCCTTAAGAGTCATATTTCATTTCGGGGTAAATTTGCCACTCAAAAATTGTGAATATCGCATTTGCAATTTATTATCCTTAAGAGTCATATTTCAATTCGAAATAAAAATTAGGGGCAAATTTGCCACTAAAAAAGTGTGAATATCGTATTTTCAACTTATTTTCCTTAAGAGTCATATTTCACATCCAAATACAAATTAGGGGCAAATTTGCCACTCAAAAAGTGTGAATATCGTATTTGCAACTTATTTTCATAAAGAGTCATATTTCACATCCAAATACAAATTAGGGGCAAATTTGCCACTCAAAAAGTGTGAATATCGTATTTGCTACTTATTTTCCTTAAGAGTCATATTTCACATCCAAATACAAATTACGGGCAAATTTGCCACTCAAAAAGTGTGAATATCGTATTTGCAACTTATTTTCATAAAGAGTCATATTTCACTACGCAATACAAATTAGGGGCAAATTTGCCACTCAAAAAGTGTAAATATCGTATTTGCAATTTATTTTCCTTAAGAGTCATATTTCACATCCAAATATAAATTAGGGCGAATTTACTACTCAAAAAGTGTGAATATCGTATTTGCAACTTATTTTCATTAAGAGTCATATTTTACTTCGAAATACAAATTAGGTGCAAATTTGCCAATCAAAAAGTGTGAAAATGATATTGGCAATTTATTTTCCTTAGAGTCATATTTCACATCTAAATACAAATTAGGGGCAAATTTGCCACTCAAATAGTGTGAATATCGTATTTGCAACTTATTTTTTCCTTAAGAGTCATATTTCACTTCGAAATTCAAATTAGGTGCAAATTTGCCTATCAAAAAGTATGAAAATGATATTTGCAATTTATTTTCCTTAGATTCATATTTCACATCTAAATACAAATTAGGGGCGAATTTGCCACTCAAAAAGTGTGAATATCGTATTTGCAATTTATTTTCCTTAAGATTCATATTTCACATCCAAATACAAATTAGGGGCGAATTTGCCACTCCAAAAGTGTGAATATCGTATTTGCAATATATTTTCTTTAAAAGTCATATTTCACATCCAAATACAAATTAAGGGCAAATTTGTCATTCAAAAAGTGTGAATATCGTATTTGCAACTTATTTTCCTTGAGAGTCATATTTCACATCCAAATACAAATTAGTGGCAAATTTACCGCTCAAAAAGTGTGAATATCGTATTTGCAACTTATTTTCATAAAGAGTCATATTTCACTACGCAATACAAATTAGGGGCAAATTTGGCACTCAAAAAGTGTAAATATCGTATTTGCAATTTATTTTCCTTAAGAGTCATGTTTCACATCCAAATATAAATTAGGGCGAATTTACTACTTAAAAAGTGTGAATATCGTATTTGCGATTTATTTTCCTTAAGAGTCATATTTCACATACAAATACAAATTAGGGATAAATTTAACACTAAAAATTGTAAATATCGTATTTGCAATTTATTTTCCTTAAGAGTCATATTTCACATACAAATACAAATTAGGGATAAATTTACCACTAAAAATTGTTAATATCGTATTTGCAATTTATTTTCTTTAAGTGTCATATTTCACATCCATTTACAAATTAAGGGCAAATTTGCCACTCAAAAAGTGTGAATATCGTATTTGCAACTAATTTCCATTAAGAGTCATATTTCACTACGCAATACAAATTAGGGCAAATTTGCCACTCAAAAAGTGTGAATATCGTATTTGCAACTAATTTCCATTAAGAGTCATATTTCACTACGCAATACAAATTAGGGCAAATTTGCCACTCAAAAAGTGTGAATATCGTATTTGCAATTTATTTTCCTTAAGAGTCATATTTCACATCCAAATACAAATTAGGGGCAAATTTGCCACTCAAAAAGTGTGAATATCATATTTGCAATTTATTTTCCATAAGAGTCATATTTCACATACAAATACAAATTAGGGTAAATTTACCACTAAAAATTGTTAATATCGTATTTGCAATTTATTTTCTTTAAGTGTCATATTTCACATCCATTTACAAATTAAGGGCAAATTTGCCACTCAAAAAGTGTGAATATCGTATTTGCAACTTATTTTCATTAAGAGTTATATTTCACTTCGAAATACAAATTAGGGGCAAATTTCCCGTTAAAAAGTGTGAATATCGTATTTGCAATTTATTTTACTTAAGAGTCATATTTCACATCCAAATACAAATTAGGGGCAAATTTGCCACTCAAAAAGTGTGAATATCGTATTTGAAACTTATTTTCCTTAAGATTCATATTTCATTTCGGGGTAAATTTGCCACTCAAAAATTGTGAATATCGTATTTGCAATTTATTATCCTTAAGAGTCATATTTCAATTCGAAATAAAAATTAGGGGCAAATTTGCCACTCAAAAAGTGTGAATATCGTATTTGCAACTTATTTTCCTTAAGAGTTATATTTCACTTCGAAATACAAATTAGGGGCAAATTTCCCATTAAAAAGTGTGAATATCGTATTTGCAATTTATTTTCCTTAAGAGTCATATTTCACATCCAAATACAAATTAGGGGCAAATTTGCAACTCAAAAAGTGTGAATATCGTATTTGAAACTTATTTTCCTTAAGAGTCATATTTCATTTCGGGGTAAATTTGCCACTCAAAAATTGTGAATATCGTATTTGCAATTTATTATCCTTAAGAGTCATATTTCAATTCGAAATAAAAATTAGGGGCAAATTTGCCACTAAAAAAGTGTGAATATCATATTTTCAACTTATTTTCCTTAAGAGTCATATTTCACATCCAAATACAAATTAGGGGCAAATTTGCCACTCAAAAAGTGTGAATATCGTATTTGCAACTTATTTTCATAAAGAGTCATATTTCACATCCAAATACAAATTAGGGGCAAATTTCCCACTCAAAAAGTGTGAATATCGTATTTGCTACTTATTTTCCTTAAGAGTCATATTTCACATCCAAATACAAATTACGGGCAAATTTGCCACTCAAAAAGTGTGAATATCGTATTTGCAACTTATTTTCATAAAGAGTCATATTTCACTACGCAATACAAATTAGGGGCAAATTTGCCACTCAAAAAGTGTAAATATCGTATTTGCAATTTATTTTCCTTAAGAGTCATATTTCACATCCAAATATAAATTAGGGCGAATTTACTACTCAAAAAGTGTGAATATCGTATTTGCAACTTATTTTCATTAAGAGTCATATTTTACTTCGAAATACAAATTAGGTGCAAATTTGCCAATCAAAAAGTGTGAAAATGATATTGGCAATTTATTTTCCTTAGAGTCATATTTCACATCTAAATACAAATTAGGGGCAAATTTGCCACTCAAATAGTGTGAATATCGTATTTGCAACTTATTTTTTCCTTAAGAGTCATATTTCACTTCGAAATACAAATTAGGTGCAAATTTGCCTATCAAAAAGTATGAAAATGATATTTGCAATTTATCTTCCTTAGATTCATATTTCACATCTAAATACAAATTAGGGGCGAATTTGCCACTCAAAAAGTGTGAATATCGTATTTGCAATTTATTTTCCTTAAGAGTCATATTTCACATCCAAATACAAATTAGGGGCGAATTTGCCACTCCAAAAGTGTGAATATCGTATTTGCAATATATTTTCTTTAAAAGTCATATTTCACATCCAAATACAAATTAAGGGCAAATTTGTCATTCAAAAAGTGTGAATATCGTTTTTGCAATTTATTTTCCTTAAGAGTCATATTTCACATCCAAATACAAATTAGTGGCAAATTTACCGCTCAAAAAGTGTGAATATCGTATTTGCAACTTATTTTCATAAAGAGTCATATTTCACTACGCAATACAAATTAGGGGCAAATTTGGCACTCAAAAAGTGTAAATATCGTATTTGCAATTTATTTTCCTTAAGAGTCATGTTTCACATCCAAATATAAATTAGGGCGAATTTACTACTTAAAAAGTGTGAATATCGTATTTGCGATTTATTTTCCTTAAGAGTCATATTTCACATACAAATACAAATTAGGGATAAATTTAACACTAAAAATTGTAAATATCGTATTTGCAATTTATTTTCCTTAAGAGTCATATTTCACATACAAATACAAATTAGGGATAAATTTACCACTAAAAATTGTTAATATCGTATTTGCAATTTATTTTCTTTAAGTGTCATATTTCACATCCATTTACAAATTAAGGGCAAATTTGCCACTCAAAAAGTGTGAATATCGTATTTGCAACTAATTTCCATTAAGAGTCATATTTCACTACGCAATACAAATTAGGGCAAATTTGCCACTCAAAAAGTGTGAATATCGTATTTGCAACTAATTTCCATTAAGAGTCATATTTCACTACGCAATACAAATTAGGGCAAATTTGCCTCTCAAAAAGTGTGAATATCGTATTTGCAATTTATTTTCCTTAAGAGTCATATTTCACATCCAAATACAAATTAGGGGCAAATTTGCCACTCAAAAAGTGTGAATATCATATTTGCAATTTATTTTCCATAAGAGTCATATTTCACATACAAATACAAATTAGGGTAAATTTACCACTAAAAATTGTTAATATCGTATTTGCAATTTATTTTCTTTAAGTGTCATATTTCACATCCATTTACAAATTAAGGGCAAATTTGCCACTCAAAAAGTGTGAATATCGTATTTGCAACTTATTTTCATTAAGAGTTATATTTCACTTCGAAATACAAATTAGGGGCAAATTTCCCGTTAAAAAGTGTGAATATCGTATTTGCAATTTATTTTACTTAAGAGTCATATTTCACATCCAAATACAAATTAGGGGCAAATTTGCCACTCAAAAAGTGTGAATATCGTATTTGAAACTTATTTTCCTTAAGATTCATATTTCATTTCGGGGTAAATTTGCCACTCAAAAATTGTGAATATCGTATTTGCAATTTATTATCCTTAAGAGTCATATTTCAATTCGAAATAAAAATTAGGGGCAAATTTGCCACTCAAAAAGTGTGAATATCGTATTTGCAACTTATTTTCCTTAAGAGTTATATTTCACTTCGAAATACAAATTAGGGGCAAATTTCCCATTAAAAAGTGTGAATATCGTATTTGCAATTTATTTTCCTTAAGAGTCATATTTCACATCCAAATACAAATTAGGGGCAAATTTGCAACTCAAAAAGTGTGAATATCGTATTTGAAACTTATTTTCCTTAAGAGTCATATTTCATTTCGGGGTAAATTTGCCACTCAAAAATTGTGAATATCGTATTTGCAATTTATTATCCTTAAGAGTCATATTTCAATTCGAAATAAAAATTAGGGGCAAATTTGCCACTAAAAAAGTGTGAATATCATATTTTCAACTTATTTTCCTTAAGAGTCATATTTCACATCCAAATACAAATTAGGGGCAAATTTGCCACTCAAAAAGTGTGAATATCGTATTTGCAACTTATTTTCATAAAGAGTCATATTTCACATCCAAATACAAATTAGGGGCAAATTTCCCACTCAAAAAGTGTGAATATCGTATTTGCTACTTATTTTCCTTAAGAGTCATATTTCACATCCAAATACAAATTACGGGCAAATTTGCCACTCAAAAAGTGTGAATATCGTATTTGCAACTTATTTTCATAAAGAGTCATATTTCACTACGCAATACAAATTAGGGGCAAATTTGCCACTCAAAAAGTGTAAATATCGTATTTGCAATTTATTTTCCTTAAGAGTCATATTTCACATCCAAATATAAATTAGGGCGAATTTACTACTCAAAAAGTGTGAATATCGTATTTGCAACTTATTTTCATTAAGAGTCATATTTTACTTCGAAATACAAATTAGGTGCAAATTTGCCAATCAAAAAGTGTGAAAATGATATTGGCAATTTATTTTCCTTAGAGTCATATTTCACATCTAAATACAAATTAGGGGCAAATTTGCCACTCAAATAGTGTGAATATCGTATTTGCAACTTATTTTTTCCTTAAGAGTCATATTTCACTTCGAAATACAAATTAGGTGCAAATTTGCCTATCAAAAAGTATGAAAATGATATTTGCAATTTATCTTCCTTAGATTCATATTTCACATCTAAATACAAATTAGGGGCGAATTTGCCACTCAAAAAGTGTGAATATCGTATTTGCAATTTATTTTCCTTAAGAGTCATATTTCACATCCAAATACAAATTAGGGGCGAATTTGCCACTCCAAAAGTGTGAATATCGTATTTGCAATATATTTTCTTTAAAAGTCATATTTCACATCCAAATACAAATTAAGGGCAAATTTGTCATTCAAAAAGTGTGAATATCGTTTTTGCAATTTATTTTCCTTAAGAGTCATATTTCACATCCAAATACAAATTAGTGGCAAATTTACCGCTCAAAAAGTGTGAATATCGTATTTGCAACTTATTTTCATAAAGAGTCATATTTCACTACGCAATACAAATTAGGGGCAAATTTGGCACTCAAAAAGTGTAAATATCGTATTTGCAATTTATTTTCCTTAAGAGTCATGTTTCACATCCAAATATAAATTAGGGCGAATTTACTACTTAAAAAGTGTGAATATCGTATTTGCGATTTATTTTCCTTAAGAGTCATATTTCACATACAAATACAAATTAGGGATAAATTTAACACTAAAAATTGTAAATATCGTATTTGCAATTTATTTTCCTTAAGAGTCATATTTCACATACAAATACAAATTAGGGATAAATTTACCACTAAAAATTGTTAATATCGTATTTGCAATTTATTTTCTTTAAGTGTCATATTTCACATCCATTTACAAATTAAGGGCAAATTTGGCACTCAAAAAGTGTGAATATCGTATTTGCAACTAATTTCCATTAAGAGTCATATTTCACTACGCAATACAAATTAGGGCAAATTTGACACTCAAAAAGTGTGAATATCGTATTTGCAACTAATTTCCATTAAGAGTCATATTTCACTACGCAATACAAATTAGGGCAAATTTGCCACTCAAAAAGTGTGAATATCGTATTTGCAATTTATTTTCCTTAAGAGTCATATTTCACATCCAAATACAAATTAGGGGCAAATTTGCCACTCAAAAAGTGTGAATATCATATTTGCAATTTATTTTCCATAAGAGTCATATTTCACATACAAATACAAATTAGGGTAAATTTACCACTAAAAATTGTTAATATCGTATTTGCAATTTATTTTCTTTAAGTGTCATATTTCACATCCATTTACAAATTAAGGGCAAATTTGCCACTCAAAAAGTGTGAATATCGTATTTGCAACTTATTTTCATTAAGAGTTATATTTCACTTCGAAATACAAATTAGGGGCAAATTTCCCGTTAAAAAGTGTGAATATCGTATTTGCAATTTATTTTACTTAAGAGTCATATTTCACATCCAAATACAAATTAGGGGCAAATTTGCCACTCAAAAAGTGTGAATATCGTATTTGAAACTTATTTTCCTTAAGATTCATATTTCATTTCGGGGTAAATTTGCCACTCAAAAATTGTGAATATCGTATTTGAAATTTATTATCCTTAAGAGTCATATTTCAATTCGAAATAAAAATTAGGGGCAAATTTGCCACTCAAAAAGTGTGAATATCGTATTTGCAACTTATTTTCCTTAAGAGTTATATTTCACTTCGAAATACAAATTAGGGGCAAATTTCCCATTAAAAAGTGTGAATATCGTATTTGCAATTTATTTTCCTTAAGAGTCATATTTCAAATCCAAATACAAATTAGGGGCAAATTTGCCACTCAAAAAATGTGAATATCGTATTTGCAACTTATTTTCCTTAAGAGTCATATTTCACATCCAAATACAAATTAGGAGCAAATTTGCCACTCAAAAAGTGTGAATATCGTATTTGCAACTTATTTTCATTAAGAGTCATATTTCACTACGCAATACAAATTAGGGGCAAATTTGCCACTCAAAAAATGTGAATATCGTATTTGCAATTTATTTTCCTTAAGAGTCATATTTCACATCCAAATACAAATTTGGAGCAAATTTGCCACTCAAAAAGTGTGAATATCATATTTGCAATTTATTTTACTTAAGAGTCATATTTCACATACAAATACAAATTAGGGATAAATTTACCACAAAAATTGTAAATATCGTATTTGGTTAAGTGTCATATTTCACATCCATTTACAAATTAAGGGCAAATTTGCCACTCAAAAAGTGTGAATATCGTATTTGCAACTTATTTTCCTTAAGAGTTATATTTCACTTCGAAATACAAATTAGGGGCAAATTTCCAATTAAAAAGTGTGAATATTGTATTTGCAATTTATTTTACTTAAGAGTCATATTTCACATCCAAATACAAATTAGGGGCAAATTTGCCACTCAAAAAGTGTGAATATCGTATTTGCAATTTTATTTCCTTAAGAGTCATATTTCACTTCGAAATAAAAATTAGGGGCAAATTTGCCACTCGAAAAGTGTGAATATCGTATTTGCAATTTATTTTCCTTAAGAGTCATATTTCACATATAAATACAAATTAGGGGTAAATTTACCACTAAAAATTGTAAATATCGTATTTGCAATTAATTTTCCTTAAGAGTCATATTTCACATCTATATACAAATTAGGGGCGAATTTGCCACTCAAAAAGTGTGAATATCGTATTTGCAACTTATTTTCCTTAAGAGTTATATTTTACATCGAAATACAAATTAGTGGCAAATTTCCCATTAAAAAGTGTGAATATCGTATTTGCAATTTATTTTCCATAAGAGTCATATTTCACATCCAAATACAAATTAGGGGCAAATTTGCCACTCAAAAAGTGTGAATATTGTATTTGCAACTTATTTTCCTTAAGCGTCATATTTCACTTCGAAATACAAATTAGGGGCAAATTTGCCACTCAAAAAATGTGAATATCGTATTTGCAATTTATTTCCCTTAAGAGTCATATTTCACATCCAAATACAAATTAGGGTAAATTTGCCACTAAAAATTGTGAATATCGTATTTGCAATTTATTTTCCTGAAGAGTCATATTTCACCTCCAAATACAAATTAGGGGCAAATTTACCACTCCAAAAGTGTGAATATCGTATTTGCAACTTATTTTCTTTAAGAGTCATCTTTCATTTCGAAATACAAATTAGGGGGAAATTTGCCACTCAAAAAGTGTGAATATCGTATATGCAATTTATTTTCCTTAAGAGTCATATTTTACATCCAAATACAAATTCGGGGCGAATTTACCACTCAAAAAGTGTGAATATCGTATTTGCAATTTATTTTTTTTAAGAGTCATATTTTACATCCAAATACAAATTAGGGGCAAATTTGCCACTGAAAAAGTGTGAATATCGTATTGGCAATTAATTTTCCTTAAGTGTCATATTTCACTTCGAAATACAAACTAGGGGCAAATTTGCCACTCCAAAAGTGTGAAAAATCGTATTTGCAATTTATTTTCTTTAAGAGTCATATTTCACATCCAAATACAAATTAGGGCAAATTTGCCATTTAAAAAGTGTGAATATCGTATTTGCAATTTATTTTCCTTAAAAGTAATATTTCACATCCAGATACAAATTAGGGGCGAATTTGCCACTCAAAAAGTGTGAATATCGTATTTGCAAGTTATTTTCCTTAAGAGTCATATTTCACTTAGAAATACAAATTAGGGCAAATTTACCACTCAAAAAGTGTGAATATCGTATTTGCAATTTATTTCCCTTAAGAGTAATATTTCACATCCAAATACAAATTAGGGTAAATTTGCCACTAAAAATTGTGAATATCGTATTTGCAATTTATTTTCTTTAAGAGTCATATTTCACATCCAAATACAATTAGGGCGAATTTGCCACTCCAAAAGTGTGAATATCGTATTTGCAATTTATTTTCCTAAAAGTCATATTTCAAATCCAAATACAAATTAGGGGCAAATTTGCCACTCAAAAAGTGTGAATATCGTATTTGCAACTTATTTTCTTTAACAGTTATATTTCATTTCGAAATACAAATTAGGGGCAAATTAACCACTCAAAAAGTGTGAATATTGTATTTGCAATTTATTTTCCTCAAGAGTCATATTTCACTTAGAAATACAAATTAAGGGCAAATTTGCCACTCAAAAAGTGTGAATATCGTATTTGCAATTTATTTTCTTTAAGAGTCATATTTCACATCCAAATACAAATTAGGGGCGAATTTGCCACTCAAAAAGTGTGAATATCGTATTTGCAATTTATTTTCCTTAAGAGTCATATTTCACATCCAAATACAAATTATGGGCGAATTTGCCACTCCAAAAGTGTGAATATCGTATTTGCAATATATTTTCTTTAAAAGTCATATTTCACATCCAAATACAAATTAAGGGCAAATTTGTCATTCAAAAAGTGTGAATATCGTTTTTGCAATTTATTTTCCTTAAGAGTCATATTTCACATCCAAATACAAATTAGTGGCAAATTTACCGCTCAAAAAGTGTGAATATCGTATTTGCAACTTATTTTCATAAAGAGTCATATTTCACTATGCAATACAAATTAGGGGCAAATTTGGCACTCAAAAAGTGTAAATATCTTATTTGCAATTTATTTTCCTTAGGAGTCTTATTTCACATCCAAATATAAATTAGGGCGAATTTACTACTCAAAAAGTGTGAATATCGTATTTGCGATTTATTTTCCTTAAGAGTCATATTTCACATACAAATACAAATTAGGGATAAATTTAACACTAAAAATTGTAAATATCGTATTTGCAATTTATTTTCCTTAAGTGTGATATTTCACATCCATTTACAAATTTGGGGAAAATTTGCCACTCAAAAAGTGTGAATATCGTATATGCAATTTATTTTCCTTAAGAGTCATATTTCACATCCAAATACAAATTCGGGGCGAATTTGCCACTCAAAAAGTGTGAATATCGTATTTGCAATTTATTTTTTTTAAGAGTCATATTTCATATCCAAATACAAATTAGGGGCAAATTTGCCACTCAAAAAGTGTGAATATCGTATTTGCAATTAATTTTCCTTAAGTGTCATATTTCACTTCGAAATACAAACTAGGGGCAAATTTGCCACTTCAAAAGTGTGAATATCGTATTTGCAATTTATTTTCTTTAAGAGTCATATTTCACATCCAAATACAAATTAGGGCAAATTTGCCATTTAAAAAGTGTGAATATCGTATTTGCAATTTATTTTCCTTAAAAGTAATATTTCACATCCAAATACAAATTAGGGGCGAATTTGCCACTCAAAAAGTGTAAATATCGTATTTGCAAATTATTTTCCTTAAGAGTCATATTTCACTTATAAATACAAATTAGGGGCAAATTTGCCACTCAAAAAGTGTGAAAATGGTATTTGTAAATTTATTTTCCTTAAGAGTCATATTTCACATCCAAATACAAATTAGGGGCAAATTTCCTACTCAAAAAGTGCGAATATCGTGTTTGCAATTTATTTTCCTCAAGAGTCATATTTCACTTAGAAATACAAATTAGGGGCAAATTTGCCACTCAAAAAGTGTGAATATCATATTTGCAATTTATTTCCCTTAAGAGTAATATTTCACATCCAAATACAAATTAGGGTAAATTTGCCACTAAAAATTGTGAATATCGTATTTGCAATTTATTTTCCTTAAGAGTCATATTTCACATCCAAATACAATAAGGGCGAATTTGCCACTCCAAAAGTGTGAATATCGTATTTGCAATTTATTTTCCTAAAAGTCATATTTCAAATCCAAATACAAATTAAGGGCAAATTTGTCACTCAAAAAGTGTGAATATCGTATTTGCAACTTATTTTCTTTAAGAATCATATTTCATTTCGAAATACAAATTAGGGGCAAATTAACCACTCAAAAAGTATGAATATCGTATTTGCAATTTATTTTCTTTAAGAGTCATATTTCACATCCAAATACAAATTAAGGGCAAATTTGCCACTCAAAAAGTGTGAATATCGTATTTGCAATTTATTTTCTTTAAGAGTCATATTTCACATCCAAATACAAATTAGGGGCGAATTTGCCACTCAAAAAGTGTGAATATCGTATTTGCAATTTATTTTCCTTAAGAGTCATATTTCACATGCAAATACAAATTAGGGGCGAATTTGCCACTCCAAAAGTGTGAATATCGTATTTGCAATATATTTTCTTTAAAAGTCATATTTCACATCCAAATACAAATTAAGGGCAAATTTGTCATTCAAAAAGTGTGAATATCGTTTTTGCAATTTATTTTCCTTAAAAGTCATATTTCACATCCAAATACAAATTAGTGGCAAATTTACCGCTCAAAAAGTGTGAATATCGTATTTGCAACTTATTTTCATAAAGAGTCATATTTCACTACGCAATACAAATTAGGGGCAAATTTGCCACTCAAAAAGTGTAAATATCGTATTTGCAATTTATTTTCCTTAAGAGTCATATTTCACATCCAAATATAAATTAGGGCGAATTTACTACTCAAAAAGTGTGAATATCGTATTTGCTATTTATTTTCCTTAAGAGTCATATTTCACATACAAATACAAATTAGGGATAAATTTAACACTAAAAATTGTAAATATCGTATTTGCAATTTATTTTCCTTAAGTGTCATATTTCACATCCATTTACAAATTAGGGGAAAATTTGCCACTCAAAAAGTGTGAATATCGTATTTGCAACTTATTTTCCTTAAGAATTATATTTCACTTCGAAATACAAATTAGGGGCAAATTTACCATTAAAAAGTGTGAATATCGTATTTTCAATTTATTTTCCTTAAGAGTTATATTTCACATCCAAATACAAATTAAGGGCAAATTTGCCACTCAAAAAGTGTGAATATCGTATTTGCAACTTATTTTCCTTAAGAGTCATATTTCACTTCGGGGCAAATTTGCCACTCAAAAATTGTGAATATCGTATTTGCAATTTATTTTCCTTAAGAGTCATATTTCACTTCGAAATAAAAATTAGGGGCAAATTTGCCACTCAAAAAGTGTAAATATCGTATTTGCAATTTATTTTCCTTAAGAATCATATTTCACATACAAATACAAATTAGGGGTAAATTTACCACTAAAAATTGTAAATATCGTATTTGTAATTTATTTTCCTTAAGAGTCATATTTCACATCCATATACAAATTAGGGGCAAATTTGCACTCAAAAAGTGTGAATATCGTATTTTCAACTTATTTTCCTTAAGAGTTATATTTCACTTCGAAATACAAATTAGGGGCAAATTTCTCATTAAAAAGTGTGAATATCGTATTTGCAATTTATTTTCCTTAAGAGTCATATTTCACATCCAAATACAAATTAGGGGCAAATTTGCCACTCAAAAAGTGTGAATATCGTATTTGCAACTTATTTTCATTAAGAGTCATATTTCACTACGCAATACAAATTAGGGCAAATTTGCCACTCAAAAAGTGTGAATATCGTATTTGCAATTTATTTTCCTTAAGAGTCATATTTCACATCCAAATACAAATTAGGGGCAAATTTGCCACTCAAAAAGTGTGAATATCATATTTGCAATTTATTTTCCATAAGAGTCATATTTCACATACAAATACAATTTAGGGATAAATTTACCACTAAAAATTATTAATATCGTATTTGCAATTTTTTTTCCTTAAGTGTCATATTTCACATCCATTTACAAATTAAGGGCAAATTTGCCACTCAAAAAATGTGAATATCGTATTTGTAACTTATTTTCCTTAAGAGTTATATTTCACTTCGAAATACAAATTAGGGGCAAATTTCCCATTAAAAAGTGTGAATATCGTATTTGCAATTTGTTTTACTTAAGAGTCATATTTCACATCCAAATACAAATTAGGGGCAAATTTGCCACTCAAAAAGTGTGAATATCGTATTTGCAACTTATTTTCCTTAAGAGTCATATTTCATTTCGGGGTAAATTTGCCACTCAAAAATTGTGAATATCGTATTTGCAATTTATTATCCTTAAGAGTCATATTTCAATTCGAAATAAAAATTAGGGGCAAATTTGCCACTCAAAAAGTGTGAATATCGTATTTGCAACTTATTTTCCTTAAGAGTTATATTTCACTTCGAAATACAAATTAGGGGCAAATTTCCCATTAAAAAGTGTGAATATCGTATATGCAATTTATTTTCCTTAAGAGTCATATTTCACATCCAAATACAAATTAGGGGCAAATTTGCCACTCAAAAAGTGTGAATATCGTATTTGCAACTTATTTTCCTTAAGAGTCATATTTCACATCCAAATATAAATTAGGGGCAAATTTGCCACTCAAAAAGTGTGAATATCGTATTTGCAACTTATTTTCAATAAGAGTCATATTTCACTATGCAATACAAATTAGGGGCAAATTTGCCACTCAAAAAGTGTGAACATCGTATTTGCAATTTATTTTCCATAAGAGTCATATTTCACATACAAATACAAATTAGGGGCAAATTTGCCACTCAAAAAGTGTGAATATCATATTTGCAATTTATTTTCCTTAAGAGTCATATTTCACATACAAATACAAATAAGGGATAAATTTACCACTAAAAATTGTAAATATCGTATTTGCAATTTATTTTCCGTAAGTGTCATATTTCACATCCATTTACAAATTAAGGGCAAATTTGCCACTCAAAAAGTGTGAATATCGTATTTGCAACTTATTTTCCTTAAGAGTTATATTTCACTTCGAAATACAAATTAGGGGCAAATTTCCCATTAAAAAGTGTGAATATCGTATTTGCAATTTATTTTACTTAAGAGTCATATTTCACATCCAAATACAAAGTAGGGGCAAATTTGCCACTCAAAAAGTGTGAATATCGTATTTGCAACTTATTTTCCTTAAGAGTCGTATTTCATTTCGGGGAAAATTTGCCACTCAAAAAGTGTGAATATCGTATTTGCAATTTATTATCCTTAAGAGTCATATTTCACTTCGAAATAAAAATTATGGGCAAATTTGCCACTCAAAAAGTGTGAATATCGTATTTGCAATTTATTATCCTTAAGAGTCATATTTCACATACAAATACAAATAAGGGATAAATTTACCATTAAAAATTGTAAATATCGTATTTGCAATTTATTTTCCGTAAGTGTCATATTTCACATCCATTTAAAAATTAAGGGCAAATTTGCCACTCAAAAAGTGTGAATATCGTATTTGCAACTTATTTTCCTTAAGAGTTATATTTCACTTCGAAATACAAATTAGGGGCAAATTTCCCATTAAAAAGTGTGAATATCGTATTTTCAATTTATTTTACTTAAGAGTCATATTTCACATCCAAATACAAATTAGGGGCAAATTTGCCACTTAAAAAGTGTGAATATCGTATTTGAAACTTATTTTCCTTAAGAGTCATATTTCATTTCGGGGTAAATTTGCCACTCAAAAATTGTGAATATCGTATTTGCAATTTATTATCCTTAAGAGTCATATTTCAATTCGAAATAAAAATTAGGGGCAAATTTGCCACTAAAAAAGTGTGAATATCGTATTTTCAACTTATTTTCCTTAAGAGTCATATTTCACATCCAAATACAAATTAGGGGCAAATTTGCCACTCAAAAAGTGTGAATATCGTATTTGCAACTTATATTCATAAAGAGTCATATTTCACATCCAAATACAAATTAGGGGCAAATTTGCCACTCAAAAAGTGTGAATATCGTATTTGCTACTTATTTTCCTTAAGATTCATATTTCACATCCAAATACAAATTAGGGGCAAATTTGCCACTCAAAAAGTGTGAATATCGTATTTGCAACTTATTTTCATAAAGAGTCATATTTCACTACGCAATAAAAATTAGGGGCAAATTTGCCACTCAAAAAGTGTAAATATCGTATTTGCAATTTATTTTCCTTAAGAGTCATATTTCACATCCAAATATAATTTAGGGCGAATTTACTACTCAAAAAGTGTGAATATCGTATTTGCAACTTATTTTCATTAAGAGTCATATTTCACTTCGAAATACAAATTAGGTGCAAATATGCCAATCAAAAAGTGTGAAAATGATATTGGCAATTTATTTTCCTTAGAGTCACATTTCACATCTAAATACAAATTAGGGGCAAATTTGCCACTCAAATAGTGTGAATATCGTATTTGCAACTTATTTTCCTTAAGAGTCATATTTCACTTCGAAATACAAATTAGGTGCAAATTTGCCTATCAAAAAGTGTGAAAATGATATTTACAATTTATTTTCCTTAGATTCATATTTCACATCTAAATACAAATTAGGGGCGAATTTGCCACTCAAAAAGTGTGAATATCGTATTTGCAATTTATTTTCCTTAATAGTCATATTTCACATCCAAATACAAATTAGGGGCGAATTTGCCACTCCAAAAGTGTGAATATCGTATTTGCAATATATTTTCTTTAAAAGTCATATTTCACATCCAAATACAAATTAAGGGCAAATTTGTCATTCAAAAAGTGTGAATATCGTTTTTGCAATTTATTTTCCTTAAGAGTCATATTTCACATCCAAATACAAATTAGTGGCAAATTTACCGCTCAAAAAGTATGAATATCGTATTTGCAACTTATTTTCATAAAGAGTCATATTTCACTACGCAATACAAATTAGGGGCAAATTTGGCACTCAAAAAGTGTAAATATCGTATTTGCAATTTATTTTCCTTAAGAGTCATATTTCACATCCAAATATAAATTAGGGCGAATTTACTACTCAAAAAGTGTGAATATCGTATTTGCGATTTATTTTCCTTAAGAGTCATATTTCACATACAAATACAAATTAGGGATAAATTTAACACTAAAAATTGTAAATATCGTATTTGCAATTTATTTTCCTTAAGTGTCATATTTCACATCCATTTACAAATTTGGGGAAAATTTGCCACTCAAAAAGTGTGAATATCGTATAAGCAATTTATTTTCCTTAAGAGTCATATTTCACATCCAAATACAAATTCGGGGCGAATTTGCCACTCAAAAAGTGTGAATATCGTATTTGCAATTTATTTTCTTTAAGAGTCATATTTCACATCCAAATACAAATTAGGGGCAAATTTACCACTCAAAAAGTGTGAATATCGTATTTGCAATTAATTTTCCTTAAGTGTCATATTTCACTTCGAAATACAAACTAGGGGCAAATTTGCCACTTCAAAAGTGTGAATATCGTATTTGCAATTTATTTTCTTTAAGAGTCATATTTCACATCCAAATACAAATTAGGGCAAATTTGCCATTTAAAAAGTGTGAATATCGTATTTGCAATTTATTTTCCTTAAAAGTAATATTTCACATCCAAATACAAATTAGGGGCGAATTTGCCACTCAAAAAGTGTGAATATCGTATTTGCAAGTTATTTTCCTTAAGAGTCATATTTCACTTATAAATACAAATTAGGGGCAAATTTGCCACTCAAAAAGTGTGAAAATGGTATTTGCAATTTATTTTCCTTAAGAGTCATATTTCACATCCAAATACAAATTAGGGGCAAATTTGCTACTCAAAAAGTGCGAATATCGTGTTTGCAATTTATTTTCCTCAAGAGTCATATTTCACTTAGAAATACAAATTAGCGGCAAATTTGCCACTCAAAAAGTGTGAATATCGTATTTGCAATTTATTTCCCTTAAGAGTAATATTTCACATCCAAATACAAATTAGGGTAAATTTGCCACTAAAAGTTGTGAATATCGTATTTGCAATTTATTTTTCTTAAGAGTCATATTTCACATCCAAATACAATTAGGGCGAATTTGCCACTCCAAAAGTGTGAATATCGTCTTTGCAATTTATTTTCCTAAAAGTCATATTTCAAATCCAAATACAAATTAGGGGCAAATTTGCCACTCAAAAAGTGTGAATATCGTATTTGCAACTTATTTTCTTTAAGAGTCATATTTCATTTCGAAATACAAATTAGGGGCAAATTAACCACTCAAAAAGTGTGAATATCGTATTTGCAATTTATTTTCTTTAAGAGTCATATTTCACATCCAAATACAATTTAAGGGCAAATTTGCCACTCAAAAAGTGTGAATATCGTATTTGCAATTTATTTTCTTTAAGAGTCATATTTCACATCCAAATACAAATTAGGGGCGAATTTGCCACTCAAAAAGTGTGAATATCGTATTTGCAATTTATTTTCCTTAAGAGTCATATTTCACATCCAAATACAAATTATGGGCGAATTTGCCACTCCAAAAGTGTGAATATCGTATTGCAATATATTTTCTTTAAAAGTCATATTTCACATCCAAATACAAATTAAGGGCAAATTTGTCATTCAAAAAGTGTGAATATCGTTTTTGCAATTTATTTTCCTTAAAAGTCATATTTCACATCCAAATACAAATTAGTGGCAAATTTACCGCTCAAAAAGTGTGAATATCGTATTTGCAACTTATTTTCATAAAGAGTCATATTTCACTACGCAATACAAATTAGGGGCAAATTTGCCACTCAAAAAGTGTAAATATCGTATTTGCAATTTATTTTCCTTAAGAGTCATATTTCACATCCAAATATAAATTAGGGCGAATTTACTACTCAAAAAGTGTGAATATCGTATTTGCGATTTATTTTCCTTAAGAGTCATATTTCACATACAAATACAAATTAGGGATAAATTTAACACTAAAAATTGTAAATATCGTATTTGCAATTTATTTTCCTTAAGTGTCATATTTCACATCCATTTACAAATTAGGGGAAAATTTGCCACTCAAAAAGTGTGAATATCGTATTTGCAACTTATTTTCCTTAAGAATTATATTTCACTTCGAAATACAAATTAGGGGCAAATATACCATTAAAAAGTGTGAATATCGTATTTGCAATTTATTTTCCTTAAGAGTCATATTTCACATCCAAATACAAATTAGGGGCAAATTTGCCACTCAAAAAGTGTGAATATCGTATTTGCAACTTATTTTCCTTAAGAGTCATATTTCACTTCGGGGCAAATTTGCCACTCAAAAATTGTGAATATCGTATTTGTAATTTATTTTCCTTAAGAGTCATATTTCACTTCGAAATAAAAATTAGGGGCAAATTTGCCACTCAAAAAGTGTAAATATCGTATTTGCAATTTATTTTCCTTAAGAATCATATTTCACATACAAATACAAATTAGGGGTAAATTTACCACTAAAAATTGTAATTATCGTATTTGTAATTTATTTTCCTTAAGAGTCATATTTCACATCCATATACAAATTAAGGGCAAATTTGCACTCAAAAATGGTGAATATGGTATTTGCAACTTATTTTCCTTAAGAGTTATATTTCACTTCGAAATACAAATTAGGGGCAAATTTCCCATTAAAAAGTGTGAATATCGTATTTGCAATTTATTTTCCTTAAGAGTCATATTTCACATCCAAATACAAATTAGGGGCAAATTTGCCACTCAAAAAGTGTGAATATCGTATTTGCAACTTATTTTCATTAAGAGTCATATTTCACTACGCAATACAAATTAGGGCAAATTTGCCACTCAAAAAGTGTGAATATCGTATTTGCAATTTATTTTCCTTAAGAGTCATATTTCACATCCAAATACAAATTAGGGGCAAATTTGCCACTCAAAAAGTGTGAATATCGTATTTGCAACTTATTTTCCTTAAGAGTCATATTTCACTTCGGGGCAAATTTGCCACTCAAAAATTGTGAATATCGTATTTGCAATTTATTTTCCTTAAGAGTCATATTTCACTTCGAAATAAAAATTAGGGGCAAATTTGCAACTCAAAAAGTGTAAATATCGTATTTGCAATTTATTTTCCTTAAGAATCATATTTCACAAACAAATACAAATTAGGGGTAAATTTACCACTAAAAATTGTAATTATCGTATTTGTAATTTATTTTCCTTAACAGTCATATTTCACATCCATATACAAATTAAGGGCAAATTTGCACTCAAAAATGGTGAATATCGTATTTGCAACTTATTTTCCTTAAGAGTTATATTTCACTTCGAAATACAAATTAGGGGCAAATTTCCCATTAAAAAGTGTGAATATCGTATTTGCAATTTATTTCCCTTAAGAGTCATATTTCACATCCAAATACAAATTAGGGGCAAATTTGCCACTCAAAAAGTGTGAATATCGTATTTGCAACTTATTTTCATTAAGAGTCATATTTCACTACGCAATACAAATTAGGGCAAATTTGCCACTCAAAAAGTGTGAATATCGTATTTGCAATTTATTTTCCTTAAGAGTCATATTTCACATCCAAATACAAATTAGGGGCAAATTTGCCACTCAAAAATTGTGAATATCATATTTGCAATTTATTTTCCATAAGAGTCATATTTCACATACAAATACAAATTAGGGATAAATTTACCACTAAAAATTGTTAATATCGTATTTGCAATTTTTTTCCTTAAGTGTCATATTTCACATCCATTTACAAATTAAGGGCAAATTTGCCATTCAAAAAATGTGAATATCGTATTTGCAACTTATTTTCCTTAAGAGTTATATTTCACTTCGAAATACAAATTAGGGGCAAATTTCCCATTAAAAAGTGTGAATATCGTATTTGCAATTTATTTTACTTAAGAGTCATATTTCACATCCAAATACAAATTAGGGGCAAATTTGCCACTCAAAAAGTGTGAATATCGTATTTGCAACTTATTTTCCTTAAGAGTCATATTTCACTACGCAATACAAATTAGGGGCAAATTTGCCACTCAAAAAGTGTAAATATCGTATTTGCAATTTATTTTCCTTAAGAGTCATATTTCACATCCAAATATAAATTAGGGCGAATTTACTACTCAAAAAGTGTGAATATCGTATTTGCGATTTATTTTCCTTAAGAGTCATATTTCACATACAAATACAAATTAGGGATAAATTTAACACTAAAAATTGTAAATATCGTATTTGCAATTTATTTTCCTTAAGTGTCATATTTCACATCCATTTACAAATTAGGGGAAAATTTGCCACTCAAAAAGTGTGAATATCGTATTTGCAACTTATTTTCCTTAAGAATTATATTTCACTTCGAAATACAAATTAGGGGCAAATATACCATTAAAAAGTGTGAATATCGTATTTGCAATTTATTTTCCTTAAGAGTCATATTTCACATCCAAATACAAATTAGGGGCAAATTTGCCACTCAAAAAGTGTGAATATCGTATTTGCAACTTATTTTCCTTAAGAGTCATATTTCACTTCGGGGCAAATTTGCCACTCAAAAATTGTGAATATCGTATTTGTAATTTATTTTCCTTAAGAGTCATATTTCACTTCGAAATAAAAATTAGGGGCAAATTTGCCACTCAAAAAGTGTAAATATCGTATTTGCAATTTATTTTCCTTAAGAATCATATTTCACATACAAATACAAATTAGGGGTAAATTTACCACTAAAAATTGTAATTATCGTATTTGTAATTTATTTTCCTTAAGAGTCATATTTCACATCCATATACAAATTAAGGGCAAATTTGCACTCAAAAATGGTGAATATGGTATTTGCAACTTATTTTCCTTAAGAGTTATATTTCACTTCGAAATACAAATTAGGGGCAAATTTCCCATTAAAAAGTGTGAATATCGTATTTGCAATTTATTTTCCTTAAGAGTCATATTTCACATCCAAATACAAATTAGGGGCAAATTTGCCACTCAAAAAGTGTGAATATCGTATTTGCAACTTATTTTCATTAAGAGTCATATTTCACTACGCAATACAAATTAGGGCAAATTTGCCACTCAAAAAGTGTGAATATCGTATTTGCAATTTATTTTCCTTAAGAGTCATATTTCACATCCAAATACAAATTAGGGGCAAATTTGCCACTCAAAAAGTGTGAATATCGTATTTGCAACTTATTTTCCTTAAGAGTCATATTTCACTTCGGGGCAAATTTGCCACTCAAAAATTGTGAATATCGTATTTGCAATTTATTTTCCTTAAGAGTCATATTTTACTTCGAAATAAAAATTAGGGGCAAATTTGCAACTCAAAAAGTGTAAATATCGTATTTGCAATTTATTTTCCTTAAGAATCATATTTCACAAACAAATACAAATTAGGGGTAAATTTACCACTAAAAATTGTAATTATCGTATTTGTAATTTATTTTCCTTAACAGTCATATTTCACATCCATATACAAATTAAGGGCAAATTTGCACTCAAAAATGGTGAATATCGTATTTGCAACTTATTTTCCTTAAGAGTTATATTTCACTTCGAAATACAAATTAGGGGCAAATTTCCCATTAAAAAGTGTGAATATCGTATTTGCAATTTATTTCCCTTAAGAGTCATATTTCACATCCAAATACAAATTAGGGGCAAATTTGCCACTCAAAAAGTGTGAATATCGTATTTGCAACTTATTTTCATTAAGAGTCATATTTCACTACGCAATACAAATTAGGGCAAATTTGCCACTCAAAAAGTGTGAATATCGTATTTGCAATTTATTTTCCTTAAGAGTCATATTTCACATCCAAATACAAATTAGGGGCAAATTTGCCACTCAAAAATTGTGAATATCATATTTGCAATTTATTTTCCATAAGAGTCATATTTCACATACAAATACAAATTAGGGATAAATTTACCACTAAAAATTGTTAATATCGTATTTGCAATTTTTTTCCTTAAGTGTCATATTTCACATCCATTTACAAATTAAGGGCAAATTTGCCATTCAAAAAATGTGAATATCGTATTTGCAACTTATTTTCCTTAAGAGTTATATTTCACTTCGAAATACAAATTAGGGGCAAATTTCCCATTAAAAAGTGTGAATATCGTATTTGCAATTTATTTTACTTAAGAGTCATATTTCACATCCAAATACAAATTAGGGGCAAATTTGCCACTCAAAAAGTGTGAATATCGTATTTGCAACTTATTTTCCTTAAGAGTCATATTTCATTTCGGGGTAAATTTGCCACTCCAAAATTGTGAATATCGTATTTGCAATTTATTATCCTTAAGAGTCATATTTCAATTCGAAATAAAAATTAGGGGCAAATTTGCCACTCAAAAAGTGTGAATATCGTATTTGCAACTTATTTTCCTTAAGAGTTATATTTCACTTAGAAATACAAATTAGGGGCAAATTTCCCATTAAAAAGTGTGAATATCGTATATGCAATTTATTTTCCTTAAGAGTCATATTTCACATCCAAATACAAATTAGGGGCAAATTTGCCACTCAAAAAGTGTGAATATCATATTTGCAACTTATTTTCCTTAAGAGTCATTTTTCACATCCAAATACAAATTAGGGGCAAATTTGCCACTCAAAAAGTGTGAATATCGTATTTGCAACTTATTTTCAATAAGAGTCATATTTCACTATGCAATACAAATTAGGGGCAAATTTGCCACTCAAAAAGTGTGAACATCGTATTTGCAATTTATTTTCCATAAGAGTCATATTTCACATATAAATACAAATTAGGGGCAAATTTGCCACTCAAAAAGTGTGAATATCATATTTGCAATTTATTTTCCTTAAGAGTCATATTTCACATACATATACAAATAAGGGATAAATTTACCACTAAAAATTGTAAATATCGTATTTGCAATTTATTTTCCGTAAGTGTCATATTTCACATCCATTTACAAATTAAGGGCAAATTTGCCACTCAAAAAGTGTGAATATCGTATTTGCAACTTATTTTCCTTAAGAGTTATATTTCACTTCGAAATACAAATTAGGGGCAAATTTCCCATTAAAAAGTGTGAATATCGTATTTGCAATTTATTTTACTTAAGAGTCATATTTCACATCCAAATACAAAGTATGGGCAAATTTGCAACTCAAAAAGTGTGAATATCGTATTTGCAACTTATTTTCCTTAAGAGTCGTATTTCATTTCGGGGAAAATTTGCCACTCAAAAATTGTGAATATCGTATTTGCAATTTTTTATCCTTAAGAGTCATATTTCTCTTCGAAATAAAAATTATGGGCAAATTTGCCACTCAAAAAGTGTGAATATCGTATTTGCAATTTATTATCCTTAAGAGTCATATTTCACATACAAATACAAATAAGGGATAAATTTACCACTAAAAATTGTAAATATCGTATTTGCAATTTATTTTCCGTAAGTGTCATATTTCACATCCATTTAAAAATTAAGGGCAAATTTGCCACTCAAAAAGTGTGAATATCGTATTTGCAACTTATTTTCCTTAAAAGTTATATTTCACTTCGAAATACAAATCAGGGGCAAATTTCCCATTAAAAAGTGTGAATATCGTATTTGCAATTTATTTTACTTAAGAGTCATATTTCACATCCAAATACAAATTAGGGGCAAATTTGCCACTTAAAAAGTGTGAATATCGTATTTGAAACTTATTTTCCTTAAGAGTCATATTTCATTTCGGGGTAAATTTGCCACTCAAAAATTGTGAATATCGTATTTGCAATTTATTATCCTTAAGAGTCATATTTCAATTCGAAATAAAAATTAGGGGCAAATTTGCCACTAAAAAAGTGTGAATATCGTATTTTCATCTTATTTTCCTTAAGAGTCATATTTCACATCCAAATACAAATTAGGGGCAAATTTACCACTCAAAAAGTGTGAATATCGTATTTGCAACTTATTTTCATAAAGAGTCATATTTCACATCCAAATACAAATTAGGGGCAAATTTGCCACTCAAAAAGTGTGAATATCGTATTTGCTACTTATTTTCCTTAAGATTCATATTTCACATCCAAATATAAATTAGGGGCAAATTTGCCACTCAAAAAGTGTGAATATCGTATTTGCAACTTATTTTCATAAAGAGTCATATTTCACTACGCAATACAAATTAGGGGCAAATTTGCCACTCAAAAAGTGTAAATATCGTATTTGCAATTTATTTTCCTTAAGAGTCATATTTCACATCCAAATATAAATTAGGGCGAATTTACTACTCAAAAAGTGTGAATATCGTATTTGCAACTTATTTTCATTAATAGTCATATTTCATTTCGAAATACAAATTAGGTGCAAATTTGCCAATCAAAAAGTGTGAAAATGATATTGGCAATTTATTTTCCTTAGAGTCATATTTCACATCTAAATACAAATTAGGGGCAAATTTGCCACTCAAATAGTGTGAATATCGTATTTGCAACTTATTTTCCTTAAGAGTCATATTTCACTTCGAAATACAAATTAGGTGCAAATTTGCCTATCAAAAAGTATGAAAATGATATTTGCAATTTATTTTCCTTAGATTCATATTTCACATCTAAATACAAATTAGGGGCGAATTTGCCACTCAAAAAGTGTGAATATCGTATTTGCAATTTATTTTCCTTAAGAGTCATATTTCACATCCAAATACAAATTAGGGGAGAATTTTACACTCCAAAAGTGTGAATATCGTATTTGCAATATATTTTCTTTAAAAGTCATATTTCACATCCAAATACAAATTAAGGGCAAATTTGTCATTCAAAAAGTGTGAATATCGTTTTTGCAATTTATTTTCCTTAAGAGTCATATTTCACATCCAAATACAAATTAGTGGCAAATTTACCGCTCAAAAAGTGTGAATATCGTATTTGCAACTTATTTTCATAAAGAGTCATATTTCACTACGCAATACAAATTAGGGGCAAATTTAGCACTCAAAAAGTGTAAATATCGTATTTGCAATTTATTTTCCTTAAGAGTCATATTTCACATCCAAATATAAATTAGGGCGAATTTACTACTCAAAAAGTGTGAATATCGTATTTGCGATTTATTTTCCTTAATAGTCATATTTCACATACAAATACAAATTAGGGATAAATTTAACACTAAAAATTGTAAATATCGTATTTGCAATTTATTTTCCTTAAGTGTCATATTTCACATCCATTTACAAATTTGGGGAAATTTTGCCACTCAAAAAGTGTGAATATCGTATATGCAATTTATTTTCCTTAAAAGTCATATTTCACATCCAAATACAAATTCGGGGCGAATTTGCCACTCAAAAAGTGTGAATATCGTATTTGAAATTTATTTTCTTTAAGAGTCATATTTCACATCCAAATACAAATTAGGGGCAAATTTGCCACTCAAAAAGTGTGAATATCGTATTTGCAATTAATTTTCCTTAAGTGTCATATTTCACTTCGAAATACAAACTAGGGGCAAATTTGCCACTTCAAAGGTGTGAATATCGTATTTGCAATTTATTTTCTTTAAGAGTCATATTTCACATCCAAATACAAATTAGGGCAAATTTGCCATTTAAAAAGTGTGAATATCGTATTTGCAATTTATTTTCCTTAAAAGTAATATTTCACATCCAAATACAAATTAGGGGCGAATTTGCCACTCAAAAAGTGTGAATATCGTATTTGCAAGTTATTTTCCTTAAGAGTCATATTTCACTTATAAATACAAATTAGGGGCAAATTTGCCACTCAAAAAGTGTGAAAATGGTATTTGCAATTTATTTTCCTTAAGAGTCATATTTCACATCCAAATACAAATTAGGGGCAAATTTGCCACTCAAAAAGTGTGAACATCGTATTTGCAATTTATTTTCCATAAGAGTCATATTTCACATACAAATACAAATTAGGGGCAAATTTGCCACTCAAAAAGTGTGAATATCGTATTTGCAATTTATTTTCCTTAAGAGTCATATTTCACATACAAATACAAATAAGGGATAAATTTACCACTAAAAATTGTGAATATCGTATTTGCAATTTATTTTCCTTAAGAGTCATATTACACATCCAAATACAATTAGGGCGAATTTGCCACTCCAAAAGTGTGAATATCGTATTTGCAATTTATTTTCCTAAAAGTCATATTTCAAATCCAAATACAAATTAGGGGCAAATTTGCCACTCAAAAAGTGTGAATATCGTATTTGCAACTTATTTTCTTTAAGAGTCATATTTCATTTCGAAATACAAATTAGGGGCAAATTAACCACTCAAAAAGTGTGAATATCGTATTTGCAATTTATTTTCTTTAAGAGTCATATTTCACATCCAAATACAAATTAAGCGCAAATTTGCCACTCAAAAAGTGTGAATATCGTAATTGCAATTTATTTTCTTTAAGAGTCATATTTCACATCCAAATACAAATTAGGGGCGAATTTGCCACTCAAAAAGTGTGAATATCGTATTTGCAATTTATTTTCCTTAAGAGTCATATTTCACATCCAAATACAAATTATGGGCGAATTTGCCACTCCAAAAGTGTGATTATCGTATTTGCAATATATTTTCTTTAAAAGTCATATTTCACATCCAAATACAAATTAAGGGCAAATTTGTCATTCAAAAAGTGTGAATATCGTTTTTGCAATTTATTTTCTTTAAAAGTCATATTTCACATCCAAATACAAATTAGTGGCAAATTTACCGCTCAAAAAGTGTGAATATCGTATTTGCAACTTATTTTCATAAAGAGTCATATTTCACTACGCAATACAAATTAGGGGCAAATTTGCCACTCAAAAAGTGTAAATATCGTATTTGCAATTTATTTTCCTTAAGAGTCATATTTCACATCCAAATATAAATTAGGGCGAATTTACTACTCAAAAAGTGTGAATATCGTATTTGCGATTTATTTTCCTTAAGAGTCATATTTCACATATAAATACAAATTAGGGATAAATTTAACACTAAAAATTGTAAATATCGTATTTGCAATTTATTTTCCTTAAGTGTCATATTTCACATCCATTTACAAATTAGGGGAAAATTTGCCACTCAAAAAGTGTGAATATCCTATTTGCAACTTATTTTCCTTAAGAATTATATTTCACTTCGAAATACAAATTAGGGGCAAATTTACCATTAAAAAGTGTGAATATCGTATTTGCAATTTATTTTCCTTAAGAGTCATATTTCACATCCAAATACAAATTAGGGCAAATTTGCCACTCAAAAAGTGTGAATATCGTATTTGCAACTTATTTTCCTTAAGAGTCATATTTCACTTCGGGGCAAATTTGCCACTCAAAAATTGTGAATATCGTATTTGCAATTTATTTTCCTTAAGAGTCATATTTCACTTCGAAATAAAAATTAGGGGCAAATTTGCCACTCAAAAAGTGTAAATATCGTATTTGCAATTTATTTTCCTTAAGAACCATATTTCACATACAAATACAAATTAGGGGTAAATTTACCACGAAAAATTGTAAATATCGTATTTGTAATTTATTTTCCTTAAGAGTCATATTTCACATCCATATACAAATTAGGGGCAAATTTGCCACTCAAAAAGTGTGAATATCGTATTTGCAACTTATTTTCCTTAAGAGTTATATTTCACTTCGAAATACAAATTAGGGGCAAATTTCCCATTAAAAAGTCTGAATATCGTATTTGCAATTTATTTTCCTTAAGAGTCATATTTCACATCCAAATACAAATTAGGGGCAAATTTGCCACTCAAAAAGTGTGAATATCGGATTTGCAACTTATTTTCATTAAGAGTCATATTTCACTACGCAATACAAATTAGGGCAAATTTGCCACTCAAAAAGTGTGAATATCGTATTTGCAATTTATTTTCCTTAAGAGTCATATTTCACATCCAAATACAAATTAGGGGCAAATTTGCCACTCAAAAAGTGTGAATATCATATTTGCAATTTATTTTCCATAAGAGTCATATTTCACATATAAATAGAAATTAGGGATAAATTTACCACTAAAAAGTGTGAATATCGTATTTGCAATTTATTTTACTTAAGAGTCATATTTCACATCCAAATACAAATTAGGGGCAAATTTGCCACTCAAAAAGTGTGAATATCGTATTTGCAACTTATTTTCCTTAAGAGTCATATTTCATTTCGGGGTAAATTTGCCACTCAAAAATTGTGAATATCGTATTTGCAATTTATTATCCTTAAGAGTCATATTTCAATTCGAAATAAAAATTAGGGGCAAATTTGCCACTCAAAAAGTGTGAATATCGTATTTGCAACTTATTTTCCTTAAGAGTTATATTTCACTTCGAAATACAAATTAGGGGCAAATTTCCCATTAAAAAGTGTGAATATCGAATATGCAATTTATTTTCCTTAAGAGTCATATTTCACATCCAAATACAAATTAGGGGCAAATTTGCCACTCAAAAAGTGTGAATATCGTATTTGCAACTTATTTTCCTTAAGAGTCATATTTCACATCCACATACAAATTAGGGGCAAATTTGCCACTCAAAAAGTGTGAATATCGTATTTGCAACTTATTTTCAATAAGAGTCATATTTCACTATGCAATACAAATTAGGGGCAAATTTGCCACTCAAAAAGTGTGAACATCGTATTTGCAATTTATTTTCCATAAGAGTCATATTTCACATCCATTTAAAAATTAAGGGCAAATTTGCCACTCAAAAAGTGTGAATATCGTATTTGCAACTTATTTTCCTTAAGAGTTATATTTCACTTCGAAATACAAATTAGGGGCAAATTTCCCATTAAAAAGTGTGAATATCGTATTTGCAACTTATTTTCCTTAAGAGTCATATTTCACTTCGAAAAACAAATTAGGGGCAAATTTGCCACTTAAAAAGTGTGAATATCGTATTTGCAACTTATTTTCCTTAAGAGTCATATTTCATTTCGGGGTAAATTTGCCACTCAAAATTTGTGAATATCGTATTTGCAATTTATTATCCTTAAGAGTCATATTTCAATTCGAAATAAAATTTAGGGGCAAATTTGCCACTAAAAAAGTGTGAATATCGTATTTTCAACTTATTTTCTTTAAGAGTCATATTTCACATCCAAATTCAAATTAGGGGCAAATTTGCCACTCAAAAAATGTGAATATCGTATTTGCAACTTATTTTCATAAAGAGTCATATTTCACATCCAAATACAAATTAGGGGCAAATTTGCCACTCAAAAAGTGTGAATATCGTATTTGCTACTTATTTTCTTTAAGAGTCATATTTCACATCCAAATACAAATTAGGGGCAAATTTGCCACTCAAAAAGTGTGAATATCGTATTTGCAACTTATTTTCATAAAGAGTCATATTTCACTACGCAATACAAATTAGGGGCAAATTTGCCACTCAAAAATTGTAAATATCGTATTTGCAATTTATTTTCCTTAAGAGTCATATTTCACATCCAAATATAAATTAGGGCGAATTTACTACTCAAAAAGTGTGAATATCGTATTTGCAACTTATTTTCATTAAGAGTCATATTTCACTTCGAAATACAAATTAGGTGCAAATTTGCCAATCAAAAAGTGTGAAAATGATATTTGCAATTTATTTTCCTTAGAGTCATATTTCACATCTAAATACAAATTAGGGGCAAATTTGCCACTCAAATAGTGTGAATATCGTATTTGCAACTTATTTTCCTTAAGAGTCATATTTCACTTCGAAATACAAATTAGGTGCAAATTTGCCTATCAAAAAGTGTGAAAATGATATTTGCAATTTATTTTCCTTAGAGTCATATTTCACATCTAAATACAAATTAGGGGCGAATTTGCCACTCAAATAGTGTGAATATCGTATTTGCAACTTATTTTCCTTAAGAGTCATATTTCACTTCGAAATACAAATTAGGGGCGAATTTGCCACTCAAATAGTGTGAATATCGTATTTGCAATTTATTTTCTTTAAGAGTCATATTTCACATCCAAATACAAATTAGGGGCGAATTTGCACCTCAAAAAGTGTGAATATCGTATTTGCAATTTATTTTCCTTAAGAGTCATATTTCACATTCAAATACAAATTATGGGCGAATTTGCCACTCCAAAAGTGTGAATATCGTATTGCAATATATTTTCTTTAAAAGTCATATTTCACATCCAAATACAAATTAAGGGCAAATTTTTCATTCAAAAAGTGTGAATATCCTTTTTGTAATTTATTTTCCTTAAAAGTCATATTTCACATCCAAATACAAATTAGTGGCAAATTTACCGCTCAAAAAGTGTGAATATCGTATTTGCAACTTATTTTCATAAAGAGTCATATTTCACTACGCAATACAAATTAGGGGCAAATTTGCCACTCAAAAAGTGTAAATATCGTATTTGCAATTTATTTTCCTTAAGAGTCATATTTCACATCCAAATATAAATTAGGGCGAATTTACTACTCAAAAAGTGTGAATATCGTATTTGCATTTTATTTTCCTTAAGAGTCATATTTCACATACAAATACAAATTAGGGAAAAATTTAACACTAAAAATTGTAAATATCGTATTTGCAATTTATTTTCCTTAAGTGTCATATTTCACATCCATTTACAAATTAGGGGAAAATTTGCCACTCAAAAAGTGTGAATATCGTATTTGCAACTTATTTTCCTTAAGAATTATATTTCACTTCGAAATACAAATTAGGGGCAAATTTACCATTAAAAAGTGTGAATATCGTATTTGCAATTTATTTTCCTTAAGAGTCATATTTCACATCCAAATACAAATTAGGGGCAAATTTGCCACTCAAAAAGTGTGAATATCGTATTTGCAACTTATTTTCCTTAAGAGTCATATTTCACTTCGGGGCAAATTTGCCACTCAAAAATTGTGAATATCGTATTTGCAATTTACTTTCCTTAAGAGTCATATTTCACTTCGAAATAAAAATTAGGGGCAAATTTGCCACTCAAAAAGTGTAAATATCGTATTTGCAATTTATTTTCCTTAAGAATCATATTTCACATACAAATACAAATTAGGGGTAAATTTACCACAAAAAATTGTAAATATCGTATTTGTAATTTATTTTCCTTAAGATTCATATTTCACATCCATATACAAATTAGGGGCAAATTTGCCACTCAAAAAGTGTGAATATCGTATTTGCAACTTATTTTCCTTAAGAGTTATATTTCACTTCGAAATAAAAATTAAGGGCAAATTTCCCATTAAAAAGTGTGAATATCGTATTTGCAATTTATTTTCCTTAAGAGTCATATTTCACATCCAAATACAAATTAGGGGCAAATTTGCCACTCAAAAAGTGTGAATATCGTATTTGCAATTTATTTTCCTTAAGAGTCATATTTCACATCCAAATACAAATTATGGGCAAATTTGCCACTCAAAAAGTGTGAATATCGTATTTGCAATTTATTTTCCTTAAGAGTCATATTTCACATCCAAATATAAATTAGGGCGAATTTACTACTCAAAAAGTGTGAATATCGTATTTGCATTTTATTTTCCTTAAGAGTCATATTTCACATACAAATACAAATTAGGGAAAAATTTAACACTAAAAATTGTAAATATCGTATTTGCAATTTATTTTCCTTAAGTGTCATATTTCACATCCATTTACAAATTAGGGGAAAATTTGCCACTCAAAAAGTGTGAATATCGTATTTGCAACTTATTTTCCTTAAGAATTATATTTGACTTCGAAATACAAATTAGGGGCAAATTTACCATTAAAAAGTGTGAATATCGTATTTGCAATTTATTTTCCTTAAGAGTCATATTTCACATCCAAATACAAATTAGGGGCAAATTTGCCACTCAAAAAGTGTGAATATCGTATTTGCAACTTATTTTCCTTAAGAGTCATATTTCACTTCGGGGCAAATTTGCCACTCAAAAATTGTGAATATCGTATTTGCAATTTATTTTCCTTAAGAGTCATATTTCACTTCGAAATAAAAATTAGGGGCAAATTTGCCACTCAAAAAGTGTAAATATCGTATTTGCAATTTATTTTCCTTAAGAATCATATTTCACATACAAATACAAATTAGGGGTAAATTTACCACAAAAAATTGTAAATATCGTATTTGTAATTTATTTTCCTTAAGAGTCATATTTCACATCCATATACAAATTAGGGGCAAATTTGCCACTCAAAAAGTGTGAATATCGTATTTGCAACTTATTTTCCTTAAGAGTTATATTTCACTTCGAAATACAAATTAAGGGCAAATTTCCCATTAAAAAGTGTGAATATCGTATTTGCAATTTATTTTCTTTAAGAGTCATATTTCACATCCAAATACAAATTAGGGGCAAATTTGCCACTCAAAAAGTGTGAATATCGTATTTGCAATTTATTTTCCTTAAGAGTCATATTTCACATCCAAATACAAATTAGGGGCAAATTTGCCACTCAAAAAGTGTGAATATCATATTTGCAATTTATTTTCCATAAGAGTCATATTTCACATATAAATACAAATTAGGGATAAATTTACAACTAAAAAGTGTGAATATCGTATTTGCAATTTATTTTACTTAAGAGTCATATTTCACATCCAAATACAAATTAGGGGCAAATTTGCCACTCAAAAAGTGTGAATATCGTATTTGCAACTTATTTTCCTTAAGAGTCATATTTCATTTCGGGGTAAATTTGCCACTCAAAAATTGTGAATATCGTATTTGCAATTTATTATCCTTAAGAGTCATATTTCAATTCGAAATAAAAATTAGGGGCAAATTTGCCATTCAAAAAGTGTGAATATAGTATTTGCAACTTATTTTCCTTAAGAGTTATATTTCACTTCGAAATACAAATTAGGGGCAAATTTCCCATTAAAAAGTGTGAATATCGTATATGCAATTTATTTTCCTTAAGAGTCATATTTCACATCCAAATACAAATTAGGGGCAAATTTGCCACTCAAAAAGTGTGAATATCGTATTTGCAACTTATTTTCCTTAAGAGTCATATTTCACATCCAAATACAAATTAGGGGCAAATTTGCCACTCAAAAAGTGTGAATATCGTATTTGCAACTTATTTTCAATAAGAGTCATATTTCACTATGCAATACAAATTAGGGGCAAATTTGCCACTCAAAAAGTGTGAACATCGTATTTGCAATTTATTTTCCATAAAAGTCATATTTCACATACAAATACAAATTAGGGGCAAATTTGCCACTCAAAAAGTGTGAATATCATATTTGCAATTTATTTTCCTTAAGAGTCATATTTCACATACAAATACAAATAAGGGATAAATTTACCACTAAAAATTGATAATATCGTATTTGCAATTTATTTTCCGTAAGTGTCATATTTCACATCCATTTTCAAATTAAGGGCAAATTTGCCACTCAAAAAGTGTGAATATCGTATTTGCAACTTATTTTCCTTAAGAGTTATATTTCACTTCGAAATACAAATTAGGGGCAAATTTCCCATTAAAAAGTGTGAATATCGTATTTGCAATTTATTTTACTTAAGAGTCATATTTCACATCCAAATACAAAGTAGGGGCAAATTTGCCACTCAAAAAGTGTGAATATCGTATTTGCAACTTATTTTACTTAAGAGTCGTATTTCATTTCGGGGAAAATTTGCCACTCAAAAATTGTGAATATCGTATTTGCAATTTATTATCCTTAAGAGTCATATTTCACTTCGAAATAAAAATTATGGGCAAATTTGCCACTCAAAAAGTGTGAATATCGTATTTGCAATTTATTATCCTTAAGAGTCATATTTCACATACAAATACAAATAAGGGATAAATTTACCACTAAAAATTGTAAATATCGTATTTGCAATTTATTTTCCGTAAGTGTCATATTTCACATCCATTTAAAAATCAAGGGCAAATTTGCCACTCAAAAAGTGTGAATATCGTATTTGCAACTTATTTTCCTTAAGAGTTATATTTCACTTCGAAATACAAATTAGGGGCAAATTTCCCATTAAAAAGTGTGAATATCGTATATGCAATTTATTTTCCTTAAGAGTCATATTTCACATCCAAATACAAATTAGGGGCAAATTTGCCACTCAAAAAGTGTGAATATCGTATTTGCAACTTATTTTCCTTAAGAGTCATATTTCACATCCAAATACAAATTAGGGGCAAATTTGCCACTCAAAAAGTGTGAATATCGTATTTGCAACTTATTTTCAATAAGAGTCATATTTCACTATGCAATACAAATTAGGGGCAAATTTGCCACTCAAAAAGTGTGAACATCGTATTTGCAATTTATTTTCCATAAGAGTCATATTTCACATACAAATACAAATTAGGGGCAAATTTGCCACTCAAAAAGTGTGAATATCATATTTGCAATTTATTTTCCTTAAGAGTCATATTCCACATACAAATACAAATAAGGGATAAATTTACCACTAAAAATTGTAAATATCGTATTTGCAATTTATTTTCCGTAAGTGTCATATTTCACATCCATTTTCAAATTAAGGGCAAATTTGCCACTCAAAAAGTGTGAATATCGTATTTGCAACTTATTTTCCTTAAGAGTTATATTTCACTTCGAAATACAAATTAGGGGCAAATTTCCCATTAAAAAGTGTGAATATCGTATTTGCAATTTATTTTACTTAAGAGTCATATTTCACATCCAAATACAAAGTAGGGGCAAATTTGCCACTCAAAAAGTGTGAATATCGTATTTGCAACTTATTTTCCTTAAGAGTCGTATTTCATTTCGGGGAAAATTTGCCACTCAAAAATTGTGAATATCGTATTTGCAATTTATTATCCTTAAGAGTCATATTTCACTTCGAAATAAAAATTATGGGCAAATTTGCCACTCAAAAAGTGTGAATATCGTATTTGCAATTTATTATCCTTAAGAGTCATATTTCACATACAAATACAAATAAGGGATAAATTTACCACTAAAAATTGTAAATATCGTATTTGCAATTTATTTTCCGTAAGTGTCATATTTCACATCCATTTAAAAATTAAGGGCAAATTTGCCACTCAAAAAGTGTGAATATCGTATTTGCAACTTATTTTCCTTAAGAGTTATATTTCACTTCGAAATACAAATTAGGGGCAAATTTCCCATTAAAAAGTGTGAATATCGTATTTGCAATTTATTTTACTTAAGAGTCATATTTCACATCCAAATACAAATTAGGGGCAAATTTGCCACTTAAAAAGTGTGAATATCGTATTTGCAACTTATTTTCCTTAAAAGTCATATTTCATTTCGGGGTAAATTTGCCACTCAAAAATTGTGAATATCGTATTTGCAATTTATTATCCTTAAGAGTCATATTTCAATTCGAAATAAAAATTAGGGGCAAATTTGCCACTCAAAAAGTGTGAATATCGTATTTTCAACTTATTTTCCTTAAGAGTCATATTTCACATCCAAATACAAATTAGGGGCAAATTTGCCACTCAAAAAGTGTGAATATCGTATTTGCAACTTATTTTCAATAAGAGTCATATTTCACTATGCAATACAAATTAGGGGCAAATTTGCCACTCAAAAATTGTTGTGAACATCGTATTTGCAATTTATTTTCCATAAGAGTCATATTTCACATACAAATACAAATTAGGGGCAAATTTGCCACTCAAAAAGTGTGAATATCATATTTGCAATTTATTTTCCTTAAGAGTCATATTTCACATACAAATACAAATAAGGGATAAATTTACCACTAAAAAATTGTAAATATCGTATTTGCAATTTATTTTCCGTAAGTGTCATATTTCACATCATTTTCAAATTAAGGGCAAATTTGCCACTCAAAAAGTGTGAATATCGTATTTGCAACTTATTTTCCTTAAGAGTTATATTTCACTTCGAAATACAAATTAAGGGCAAATTTCCCATTAAAAAGTGTGAATATCGTATTTGCAATTTATTTTACTTAAGAGTCATATTTCACATCCAAATACAAAGTAGGGGCAAATTTGCATCTCAAAAAGTGTGAATATCGTATTTGCAACTTATTTTCCTTAAGAGTCGTATTTCATTTCGGGGAAAATTTGCCACTCAAAAATTGTGAATATCGTATTTGCAATTTATTATCCTTAAGAGTCATATTTCACTTCGAAATAAAAATTATGGGCAAATTTGCCACTCAAAAAGTGTGAATATCGTATTTGCAATTTATTATCCTTAAGAGTCATATTTCACATACAAATACAAATAAGGGATAAATTACCACTAAAAATTGTAAATATCGTATTTGCAATTTATTTTACGTAAGTGTCATATTTCACATCCATTTAAAAATTAAGGGCAAATTTGCCACTCAAAAAGTGTGAATATCGTATTTGCAACTTATTTTCCTTAAGAGTTATATTTCACTTCGAAATACAAATTAGGGGCAAATTTCCCATTAAAAAGTGTGAATATCGTATTTGCAATTTATTTTACTTAAGAGTCATATTTCACATCCAAATACAAATTAGGGGCAAATTTGCCACTTAAAAAGTGTGAATATCGTATTTGCAACTTATTTTCCTTAAGAGTCATATTTCATTTCGGGGTAAATTTGCCACTCAAAAATTGTGAATATCGTATTTGCAATTTATTATCCTTAAGAGTCATATTTCAATTCGAAATAAAAATTAGGGGCAAATTTGCCACTAAAAAAGTGTGAATATCGTATTTTCAACTTATTTTCCTTAAGAGTCATATTTCACATCCAAATTCAAATTAGGGGCAAATTTGCCACTCAAAAAGTGTGAATATCGTATTTGCAACTTATTTTCATAAAGAGTAATATTTCACATCCAAATACAAATTAGGGGCAAATTTGCCACTAAAAAAGTGTTAATATCGTATTTGCTACTTATTTTCTTTAAGAGTCATATTTCACATCCAAATACAAATTAGGGGCAAATTTGCCACTCAAAAAGTGTGAATATCGTATTTGCAACTTATTTTCATAAAGAGTCATATTTCACTACGCAATACAAATTAGGGGCAAATTTGCCACTCAAAAATTGTAAATATCGTATTTGCAATTTATTTTCCTTAAGAGTCATATTTCACATCCAAATATAAATTAGGGCGAATTTACTACTTAAAAAGTGTGAATATCGTATTTGCAACTTATTTTCATTAAGAGTCATATTTCACTTCGAAATACAAATTAGGTGCAAATTTGCCAATCAAAAAGTGTGAAAATGATATTTGCAATTTATTTTCCTTAGAGTCATATTTCACATCTAAATACAAATTAGGGGCAAATTTGCCACTCAAATAGTGTGAATATCGTATTTGCAACTTATTTTCCTTAAGAGTCATATTTCACTTCGAAATACAAATTAGGTGCAAATTTGCCTATCAAAAAGTGTGAAAATGATATTTGCAATTTATTTTCCTTAGAGTCATATTTCACATCTAAATACAAATTAGGGGCAAATTTGCCACTCAAAAAGTGTGAATATCGTATTTGCAACTTATTTTCCTTAAGAGTCATATTTCACATCCAAATACAAATTAGGGGCAAATTTGCCACTCAAAAAGTGTGAATATCGTATTTGCAACTTATTTTCAATAAGAGTCATATTTCACTATGCAATACAAATTAGGGGCAAATTTGCCACTCAAAAAGTGTGAACATCGTATTTGCAATTTATTTTCCATAAGAGTCATATTTCACATACAAATACAAATTAGGGGCAAATTTGCCACTCAAAAAGTGTGAATATCATATTTGCAATTTATTTTCCTTAAGAGTCATATTCCACATACAAATACAAATAAGGGATAAATTTACCACTAAAAATTGTAAATATCGTATTTGCAATTTATTTTCCGTAAGTGTCATATTTCACATCCATTTTCAAATTAAGGGCAAATTTGCCACTCAAAAAGTGTGAATATCGTATTTGCAACTTATTTTCCTTAAGAGTTATATTTCACTTCGAAATACAAATTAGGGGCAAATTTCCCATTAAAAAGTGTGAATATCGTATTTGCAATTTATTTTACTTAAGAGTCATATTTCACATCCAAATACAAAGTAGGGGCAAATTTGCCACTCAAAAAGTGTGAATATCGTATTTGCAACTTATTTTCCTTAAGAGTCGTATTTCATTTCGGGGAAAATTTGCCACTCAAAAATTGTGAATATCGTATTTGCAATTTATTATCCTTAAGAGTCATATTTCACTTCGAAATAAAAATTATGGGCAAATTTGCCACTCAAAAAGTGTGAATATCGTATTTGCAATTTATTATCCTTAAGAGTCATATTTCACATACAAATACAAATAAGGGATAAATTTACCACTAAAAATTGTAAATATCGTATTTGCAATTTATTTTCCGTAAGTGTCATATTTCACATCCATTTAAAAATTAAGGGCAAATTTGCCACTCAAAAAGTGTGAATATCGTATTTGCAACTTATTTTCCTTAAGAGTTATATTTCACTTCGAAATACAAATTAGGGGCAAATTTCCCATTAAAAAGTGTGAATATCGTATTTGCAATTTATTTTACTTAAGAGTCATATTTCACATCCAAATACAAATTAGGGGCAAATTTGCCACTTAAAAAGTGTGAATATCGTATTTGCAACTTATTTTCCTTAAGAGTCATATTTCATTTCGGGGTAAATTTGCCACTCAAAAATTGTGAATATCGTATTTGCAATTTATTATCCTTAAGAGTCATATTTCAATTCGAAATAAAAATTAGGGGCAAATTTGCCACTCAAAAAGTGTGAATATCGTATTTTCAACTTATTTTCCTTAAGAGTCATATTTCACATCCAAATACAAATTAGGGGCAAATTTGCCACTCAAAAAGTGTGAATATCGTATTTGCAACTTATTTTCAATAAGAGTCATATTTCACTATGCAATACAAATTAGGGGCAAATTTGCCACTCAAAAATTGTGAACATCGTATTTGCAATTTATTTTCCATAAGAGTCATATTTCACATACAAATACAAATTAGGGGCAAATTTGCCACTCAAAAAGTGTGAATATCATATTTGCAATTTATTTTCCTTAAGAGTCATATTTCACATACAAATACAAATAAGGGATAAATTTACCACTAAAAATTGTAAATATCGTATTTGCAATTTATTTTCCGTAAGTGTCATATTTCACATCCATTTTCAAATTAAGGGCAAATTTGCCACTCAAAAAGTGTGAATATCGTATTTGCAACTTATTTTCCTTAAGAGTTATATTTCACTTCGAAATACAAATTAAGGGCAAATTTCCCATTAAAAAGTGTGAATATCGTATTTGCAATTTATTTTACTTAAGAGTCATATTTCACATCCAAATACAAAGTAGGGGCAAATTTGCATCTCAAAAAGTGTGAATATCGTATTTGCAACTTATTTTCCTTAAGAGTCGTATTTCATTTCGGGGAAAATTTGCCACTCAAAAATTGTGAATATCGTATTTGCAATTTATTATCCTTAAGAGTCATATTTCACTTCGAAATAAAAATTATGGGCAAATTTGCCACTCAAAAAGTGTGAATATCGTATTTGCAATTTATTATCCTTAAGAGTCATATTTCACATACAAATACAAATAAGGGATAAATTTACCACTAAAAATTGTAAATATCGTATTTGCAATTTATTTTACGTAAGTGTCATATTTCACATCCATTTAAAAATTAAGGGCAAATTTGCCACTCAAAAAGTGTGAATATCGTATTTGCAACTTATTTTCCTTAAGAGTTATATTTCACTTCGAAATACAAATTAGGGGCAAATTTCCCATTAAAAAGTGTGAATATCGTATTTGCAATTTATTTTACTTAAGAGTCATATTTCACATCCAAATACAAATTAGGGGCAAATTTGCCACTTAAAAAGTGTGAATATCGTATTTGCAACTTATTTTCCTTAAGAGTCATATTTCATTTCGGGGTAAATTTGCCACTCAAAAATTGTGAATATCGTATTTGCAATTTATTATCCTTAAGAGTCATATTTCAATTCGAAATAAAAATTAGGGGCAAATTTGCCACTAAAAAAGTGTGAATATCGTATTTTCAACTTATTTTCCTTAAGAGTCATATTTCACATCCAAATTCAAATTAGGGGCAAATTTGCCACTCAAAAAGTGTGAATATCGTATTTGCAACTTATTTTCATAAAGAGTAATATTTCACATCCAAATACAAATTAGGGGCAAATTTGCCACTCAAAAAGTGTTAATATCGTATTTGCTACTTATTTTCTTTAAGAGTCATATTTCACATCCAAATACAAATTAGGGGCAAATTTGCCACTCAAAAAGTGTGAATATCGTATTTGCAACTTATTTTCATAAAGAGTCATATTTCACTACGCAATACAAATTAGGGGCAAATTTGCCACTCAAAAATTGTAAATATCGTATTTGCAATTTATTTTCCTTAAGAGTCATATTTCACATCCAAATATAAATTAGGGCGAATTTACTACTCAAAAAGTGTGAATATCGTATTTGCAACTTATTTTCATTAAGAGTCATATTTCACTTCGAAATACAAATTAGGTGCAAATTTGCCAATCAAAAAGTGTGAAAATGATATTTGCAATTTATTTTCCTTAGAGTCATATTTCACATCTAAATACAAATTAGGGGCAAATTTGCCACTCAAATAGTGTGAATATCGTATTTGCAACTTATTTTCCTTAAGAGTCATATTTCACTTCGAAATACAAATTAGGTGCAAATTTGCCTATCAAAAAGTGTGAAAATGATATTTGCAATTTATTTTCCTTAGAGTCATATTTCACATCTAAATACAAATTAGGGGCGAATTTGCCACTCAAATAGTGTGAATATCGTATTTGCAACTTATTTTCCTTAAGAGTCATATTTCACTTCGAAATATAAATTAGGGGCAAATTTGCCACTCAAAAAGTGTGAATATCGTATTTGCAATTTATTTTCCTTAAGAGTCATATTTCATTTCGAAATACAAATTAGGGGCAAATTTGCCACTCAAAAAGTGTGAATATCGTATTTGCTACTTATTTCCCTTAAGAGTCATATTTCACATACAAATACAAATTAGGGGCCACTAAAAATTGTGAATATCGTATTTGAAATTTATTTTCCTTAAGAGTCATATTTCACTTCGAAATACAAATTAGGGGCGAATTTGCCACTCAAAAAGTGTGAATATCGTATTTGCAACTTATTTTCATTAAGAGTCATATTTCACTTCGAAATACAAATTAGGGGCAAATTTGCCACTCAAAAAGTGTGAAAATGATATTTGCAATTTATTTTCCTTAAGAGTCATATTTCACTTCGAAATACAAATTAGGGGCGAATTTGCCACTCAAATAGTGTGAATATCGTATTTGCAATTTATTTTCCGTAAGAGTCATATTTCACTTTGAAATACAAATTAGGGGCAAATTGTCACTCAAAAAGTATGAATATCGTATTTGCAACTTATTTTCCTTAAGAGTCATATTTCACTTCGAAAAACAAATTAGGGGCAGATTTGCCACTCAAAAAGTGTGAATTTCGTATTTGCTACTTATTTTCCTTAAGAGTCATATTTCACTTCGAAAAACAAATTAGGGGCGAATTTGCCACTCAAAAAGTGTGAATTTCGTATTTGCTACTTATTTCCCTTAAGAGTCATATTTCACATCCAAATACAAATTAGGGGCGAATTTGCAACTCAAAAAGTGTGAATATCGTATTTGCAATTTAGTTTCCTTAAGAGTCATATTTCACTTAGAAATACAAATTAGGGGCAAATTTGCCACTCAAAAAGTGTGAATATCGTATTTGCAATTTATTTTCCTTAAGAGTCATATTTCACTTCGAAATACAAATTAGGGGCAAATTTGCCACTCAAAAAGTGTGAAAATGGTATTTGCAATTTATTTTCCTTAAGAGTCATATTTCACTTCGAAATACAAATTAGGGGCAAATTTGCCACTCAAAAAGTGTGAAAATGATATTTGCAATTTATTTTCCTTCAGAGTCATATTTCACTTCGAAATACAAATTATGGGCAAATTTGCCACTCAAAAAGTGTGAATATCGTATTTGCTACTTATTTCCCTTAAGAGTCATATTTCACATCCAAATACAAATTAGGGTAAATTTGCCATTAAAAAAGTGTGAATATTTTATTTGCAATTTATTTTTCTTAAGAGTAATATTTCACATCTAAATACAAATTAGGGGCGAATTTGTCACTCAAAAAGTATGAATATCGTATTTGCAACTTATTTTCCGTAAGAGCCATATTTCACTTAGAAATACAAATTAGGGGCAAATTTGCCACTCAAAAAGTGTGAATATCGTATTTTCTACTTATTTCCCTTAAGAGTCATATTTCACTTCGAAATACAAATTAGGGTAAATTTGCCACTAAAAAAGTGTGAATATCGTATTTGCAATTTATTTTCCTTAAGAGTCATATTTCTCTTCGAAATACAAATTAGGGGCAAATTTGCCACTCAAAAAGTGGGAAAATGATATTTGCAATTTATTTTCCTTAAGAGTCAAATTTCACTTCGAAATACAAATTATGGGCAAATTTGCCACTCAAAAAGTGTGAATATCGTATTTGCTACTTATTTCCCTTAAGAGTCATATTTCACATCCAAATACAAATTAGGGTAAATTTGCCACTAAAAAGGTGTGAATATCGTATTTGTAATTTATTTTCCTTAAGAGTCATATTTCACTTCGAAATACAAATTAGGGGCAAATTTGCCACTCAAAAAGTGTGAATATCGTATTTGCTACTTATTTCCCTTAAGAGTCATATTTCACATCCAAATACAAATTAGGGGCAAATTGTCACTCAAAAAGTATGAATATCGTATTTGCAACTTATTTTCCTTAAGAGTCATATTTCACTTCGAAAAACAAATTAGGGGCAAATTTGCCACTCAAAAAGTGTGAATTTCGTATTTGCTACTTATTTCCCTTAAGAGTCATATTTCACATCCAAATACAAATTAGGTGCGAATTTGCCACTCAAAAAGTGTGAAAATGATATTTGCAATTTAGTTTCCTTAAGAGTCATATTTCACTTAGAAATACAAATTAGGGGCAAATTTGACACTCAAAAAGTGTGAATATCGTATTTGCAATTTATTTTCCTTAAGAGTCATATTTCACATCCAAATACAAATTAGGGGTAAATTTGCCACTCAAAAAGTGTGAAAATGGAATTTGCAATTTATTTTCCTTAAGAGTCATATTTCACATCTAAATACAATTTAGGGGCGAATTTGCCACTCAAATAGTGTGAATATCGTATTTGCAATTTATTTTCCGTAAGAGCCATATTTCACTTAGAAATACAAATTAGGGGCAAATTTGCTACTCAAAAAGTGTGAATATCGTATTTGCTACTTATTTCCCTTAAGTGTCATATTTCACATCCAAATACAAATTAGGGTAAATTTGCCACTAAAAAAGTGTGAATATCGTATTTGCAATTTATTTTCCTTAAGAGTCATATTTCACATCCAAATACAAATTAGGGCGAATTTGCCACTCCAAAAGTGTGAATATCGTATTTGCAATATATTTTCCTTAAGAGTCATATTTCACATCCAAATACAAATTAGTGGCAAATTTACCGCTCAAAAAGTGTGAATATCGTATTTGCAACTTATTTTGTTAAAGAATCATATTTCACTACGCAATACAAATTAGGGGCAAATTTGCCACTCCAAAAGTGTAAATATCGTATTTGCAATTTATTTTCCTTAAGAGTCATATTTCACATCCAAATATAAAATAGGGCGAATTTACTACTCAAAAAGTGTGAATATCGTATTTGCGATTTATTTTCCTTAAGAGTCATATTTCACATACAAATACAAATTAGGGATAAATTTAACACTAAAAATTGTAAATATCGTATTTGCAATTTATTTTCCTTAAGTGTCATATTTCACATCCATTTACAAATTAGGGGAAAATTTGTCACTCAAAAAGTGTGAATATCGTATTTGCAACTTATTTTCCTTAAGAATTATATTTCACTTCGAAATACAAATTAGGGGCAAATTTACCATTAAAAAGTGTGAATATCGTATTTGCAATTTATTTTCCTTAAGAGTCATATTTCACATCCAAATACAAATTAGGGGCAAATTTGCCACTCAAAAAGTGTGAATATCGTATTTGCAACTTATTTTCTTTAAGAGTCATATTTCACTTCGGGGCAAATTTGCCACTCAAAAATTGTGAATATCGTATTTGCAATTTATTTTCCTTAAGAGTCATATTTCACTTCTAAATAAAAATTAGGGGCAAATTTGCCACTCAAAAAGTGTAAATATCGTATTTGCAATTTATTTTCCTTAAGAGTCATATTTCACATACAAATACAAATTAGTTGTAAATTTACCACTAAAAATTGTAAATATCGTATTTGTAATTAATTTTCCTTAAGAGTCATATTTCACATCCATATACAAATTAGGGGCAAATTTGCCACTCAAAAAGTGTGAATATCGTATTTGCAACTTATTTTCCTTAAGAGTTATATTTCACTTCGAAATACAAATTAGGGGCAAATTTCCCATTAAAAAGTGTGAATATCGTAATTGCAATTTATTTTCCTTAAGAGTCATATTTCACATCCAAATACAAATTAGGGGCAAATTTGCCACTCAAAAAGTGTGAATATCGTATTTGCAACTTATTTTCATTAAGAGTCATATTTCACTACGCAATACAAATTAGGGCAAATTTGCCACTCAAAAAGTGTGAATATCGTATTTGCAATTTATTTTCCTTAAGAGTCATATTTCACATCCAAATACAAATTAGGGGCAAATTTGCCACTCAAAAAGTGTGAATATCATATTTGCAATTTATTTTCCTTAAGAGTCATATTTCACAAACAAATACAAATTAGGGATAAATTTACCACTAAAAATTGTAAATATCGTATTTGCAATTTTTTTTCCTTAAGTGTCATATTTCACATCCATTTACAAATTAAGGGCAAATTTTCCACTCAAAAAATGTGAATATCGTATTTGCAACTTATTTTCCTTAAGAGTTATATTTCACTTCGAAATACAAATTAGGGGCAAATTTCCCATTAAAAAGTGTGAATATCGTATTTGCAATTTATTTTACTTAAGAGTCATATTTCACATCCAAATACAAATTAGGGGCAAATTTGCCACTCAAAAAGTGTGAATATCATATTCGCAACTTATTTTCTTTAAGAGTCATATTTCATTTCGGGGTAAATTTGCCACTCAAAAATTGTGAATATCGTATTTGCAATTTATTATCCTTAAGAGTCATATTTCAATTCGAAATAAAAATTAGGGGCAAATTTCCCACTCAAAAAGTGTGAATATCGTATTTGCAACTTATTTTCCTTAAGAGTCATATTTCACATCCAAATACAAATTAGGGGCAAATTTGCCACTCAAAAAGTGTGAATATCGTATTTGCAACTTATTTTCATAAAGAGTCATATTTCACATCCAAATACAAATTAGGGGCAAATTTACCACTCAAAAAGTGTGAATATCGTATTTGCAATTTTTTTTTCCTTAAGTGTCATATTTCACATCTATTTACAAATTAAGGGCAAATTTGCCACTAAAAAAATGTGAATATCGTATTTGCAACTTATTTTCCTTAAGAGTTATATTTCACTTCGAAATACAAATTAGGGGCAAATTTCCCATTAAAAAGTGTGAATATCGTATTTGCAATTTATTTTACTTAAGAGTCATATTTCACATCCAAATACAAATTAGGGGCAAATTTGCCACTCAAAAAGTGTGAATATCGTATTTGCAACTTATTTTCCTTAAGAGTCATATTTCATTTCGGGGTAAATTTGCCACTCAAAAATTGTGAATATCGTATTTGCAATTTATTATCCTTAAGAGTCATATTTCAATTCGAAATAAAAATTAGGGGCAAATTTGCCACTCAAAAAGTGTGAATATCGTATTTGCAACTTACTTTCCTTAAGAGTCATATTTCACATCCAAATACAAATTAGGGGCAAATTTGCCACTCAAAAAGTGTGAATATCGTATTTGCAACTTATTTTCATAAAGAGTCATATTTCACATACAAATACAAATTAGTTGTAAATTTACCACTAAAAATTGTAAATATCGTATTTGTAATTAATTTTCCTTAAGAGTCATATTTCACATCCATATACAAATTAGGGGCAAATTTGCCACTCAAAAAGTGTGAATATCGTATTTGCAACTTATTTTCCTTAAGAGTTATATTTCACTTCGAAATACAAATTAGGGGCAAATTTCCCATTAAAAAGTGTGAATATCGTAATTGCAATTTATTTTCCTTAAGAGTCATATTTCACATCCAAATACAAATTAGGGGCAAATTTGCCACTCAAAAAGTGTGAATATCGTATTTGCAACTTATTTTCATTAAGAGTCATATTTCACTACGCAATACAAATTAGGGCAAATTTGCCACTCAAAAAGTGTGAATATCGTATTTGCAATTTATTTTCCTTAAGAGTCATATTTCACATCCAAATATAAAATAGGGCGAATTTACTACTCAAAAAGTGTGAATATCGTATTTGCGATTTATTTTCCTTAAGAGTCATATTTCACATACAAATACAAATTAGGGATAAATTTAACACTAAAAATTGTAAATATCGTATTTGCAATTTATTTTCCTTAAGTGTCATATTTCACATCCATTTACAAATTAGGGGAAAATTTGTCACTCAAAAAGTGTGAATATCGTATTTGCAACTTATTTTCCTTAAGAATTATATTTCACTTCGAAATACAAATTAGGGGCAAATTTACCATTAAAAAGTGTGAATATCGTATTTGCAATTTATTTTCCTTAAGAGTCATATTTCACATCCAAATACAAATTAGGGGCAAATTTGCCACTCAAAAAGTGTGAATATCGTATTTGCAACTTATTTTCTTTAAGAGTCATATTTCACTTCGGGGCAAATTTGCCACTCAAAAATTGTGAATATCGTATTTGCAATTTATTTTCCTTAAGAGTCATATTTCACTTCTAAATAAAAATTAGGGGCAAATTTGCCACTCAAAAAGTGTAAATATCGTATTTGCAATTTATTTTCCTTAAGAGTCATATTTCACATACAAATACAAATTAGTTGTAAATTTACCACTAAAAATTGTAAATATCGTATTTGTAATTAATTTTCCTTAAGAGTCATATTTCACATCCATATACAAATTAGGGGCAAATTTGCCACTCAAAAAGTGTGAATATCGTATTTGCAACTTATTTTCATTAAGAGTCATATTTCACTTCGAAATACAAATTAGGGGCAAATTTGCCACTCAAAAAGTGTGAAAATGATATTTGCAATTTATTTTCCTTAAGAGTCATATTTCACTTCGAAATACAAATTAGGGGCGAATTTGCCACTCAAATAGTGTGAATATCGTATTTGCAATTTATTTTCCGTAAGAGTCATATTTCACTTTGAAATACAAATTAGGGGCAAATTGTCACTCAAAAAGTATGAATATCGTATTTGCAACTTATTTTCCTTAAGAGTCATATTTCACTTCGAAAAACAAATTAGGGGCAGATTTGCCACTCAAAAAGTGTGAATTTCGTATTTGCTACTTATTTTCCTTAAGAGTCATATTTCACTTCGAAAAACAAATTAGGGGCGAATTTGCCACTCAAAAAGTGTGAATTTCGTATTTGCTACTTATTTCCCTTAAGAGTCATATTTCACATCCAAATACAAATTAGGGGCGAATTTGCAACTCAAAAAGTGTGAATATCGTATTTGCAATTTAGTTTCCTTAAGAGTCATATTTCACTTATAAATACAAATTAGGGGCAAATTTGCCACTCAAAAAGTGTGAATATCGTATTTGCAATTTATTTTCCTTAAGAGTCATATTTCACTTCGAAATACAAATTAGGGGCAAATTTGCCACTCAAAAAGTGTGAAAATGGTATTTGCAATTTATTTTCCTTAAGAGTCATATTTCACTTCGAAATACAAATTAGGGGCAAATTTGCCACTCAAAAAGTGTGAAAATGATATTTGCAATTTATTTTCCTTCAGAGTCATATTTCACTTCGAAATACAAATTATGGGCAAATTTGCCACTCAAAAAGTGTGAATATCGTATTTGCTACTTATTTCCCTTAAGAGTCATATTTCACATCCAAATACAAATTAGGGTAAATTTGCCATTAAAAAAGTGTGAATATTTTATTTGCAATTTATTTTTCTTAAGAGTAATATTTCACATCTAAATACAAATTAGGGGCGAATTTGTCACTCAAAAAGTATGAATATCGTATTTGCAACTTATTTTCCGTAAGAGCCATATTTCACTTAGAAATACAAATTAGGGGCAAATTTGCCACTCAAAAAGTGTGAATATCGTATTTTCTACTTATTTCCCTTAAGAGTCATATTTCACTTCGAAATACAAATTAGGGTAAATTTGCCACTAAAAAAGTGTGAATATCGTATTTGCAATTTATTTT